>CAJVPZ010003944.1:0-10467 GCA_910592135.1 Racocetra fulgida | reverse complement strand
ATTTTATATGTTTTTGCTATAGTTTTATATATATATAAATTTATTCTGTGATATATTATGTGACTGTTTTGGATTAACTACAGTACTTCTACTAATAATATTCTATATTATTAAATCTAAGTGAGTTTTAACCACTCTAATAGGTTTAGATTGCAGATAAATTAAATAGAACTAGATAGTTTACTATTTATAATATATCTATATCTGTATTTCATTTTTGTAAAAAATTTATAACAATTGGCCCAGCCAGAGAATTTCTTTGTAGATTCTCAATACAAATTATTAAATAAAAATAAAAACAAAACCTTACTTTAAAAAAAAAAACAAAATACATATAATCACTTTTTCTGACAATTCTCTAATTAACAATAACAATAAACTAAACTACAACAAAATATATAAAAAAATAATAAAATAAGTACTAAATTTGATTCTATAAGTAAAAGTAGCTTGTTGTTAATAAAATTTAAGTGTTTAAATATAATATACCAAGAAGTAGATATTAAAAAAATAAATAGTTTTCTTTGAGATTAAGTTTTTTCTTTCTTAAGCAGACTCTCTAAGGTATTTAACATTCAAATCAGAAAAATTATTCTGAAAACAAGTCTGTAGAAGTAGTTAACATATATTTTTAAATTAGTAAAAATAGAAAAGCTGAACTATACAATTATAAAACTTACAAAAAGAATCTTACATACTCTTGTTGACCTACTACTTTTTTTAAAAAAATTTTTATAAAAAATATACATCTTAACTTACCTCTTTTAAATGATTAACATCACATATACCAAACAAGTTAACATTGTTTATTTCTCATATTAGAACATAACAAAAATATATGTATAGATATACTTTAAATATAATAAATATTTTATAAATAATGCTTTAAGACTTTGTTTTGATCTCTTTATAATTTTATCAGTCAAAGAAGATTTTTTCTAAATAGTTTTTGCTTTAATATACTAAGTAGATAAATATAAAAGTAGAAACTATTTTATTTAGTAGTATGTAATTTTTAGACCTTCTATAAACTTATAATAATGATATTAAAATAGATAAAATTATTATATTTTCTCAATACTTTTCTTTCTCCTTCTCTTCTTATTTATATATTTTTATTGTAATCCTCTATACCTCTATGTTTTTTTTAGTTTGTTTTGTATTACTTTTTTATTTTGCTTCTTGATGTAACAATGTAACTACCAGCTGATAAATAACAAGAAAAAAATTCTTAATAAGTTAAAAACCCAGAAAGAAATCAAGAGCTACTAAAACAAATCATGTCTGATGTATAAAAGCATATAAACAAGTCTTTGTTTTGATTGTATCTACATAGTTCAATAATAAAATTATTGTAATTTTAAATAAGAGCAGTATTATTTATTACCTGATTTTTTTTTATCAACAGCTTACCCCTCCCCTCTTTTAATATATATCTTGATCAGGTTCTTATATAGAATTTTAAAATTTTTGTCTCCTTTTCTTCTAAAAAATCACCTGATTTTTGTTATATCCTTAACTTGATCCTAAAATAACCAAGAGCAGGATAGCTGAATTAGAAAATTTTATAATTTAAATTGGTCTTAATAGTATTCTACTCATAGTATACTAAATTTACAAAAAATAACAAGTTAATAAACAAATTTGTTTGTAATAACTTTATTAATAATATATAAAAAATTATATTAGATTATATTTGTATATTTTTAGATTTTTGTATATAAAAATTTTTTAGATATATATTTTTTTAGATTTTAAAACATTTTTTAATTGTATTACTAGTAGTACAAAAAGTGAAATCCTATTCATTAATAATTCGAATTATATGAAGATGGTGAAAAATTGAATCCTGTATAATTATCAAAAAGTATAGATCCAGAAAAAAAATTAAGAATGATATTCTATCTTTATGATGCAAAATAAATTAAAGTCTTAGCAGATTGTAGCTGTTATAATAAGATTGTTTTATATTTTTTGCTAAAATATATGACATAATCAAATGGGTGAATTTGATAAAAATTTGGTAATAAATTAATAATATTTACACAATGCCTATTCTTAGCATTTTATTTGTGCTTTCTTTATAATAAAAAGTTTTATATTCTTTACTGCTTTAAAATAAGAATTTTAATGTGACTTTCATATCAATTGACATTATTTTTATTTATAGATATATTGTTACAGATAGTAGTACTATACACTTACATGAATAGTTATAGATTATTGGTTATATGTTTTAAAAATTTTAATAATTATTTACTTATTAGATATTAGAAAATTTTTTATTATTTTTAGTATATTTTAGTGCCGTACAGTACTGCATATAGTATCCCTTGAACAGAGCTAAAACTACACATAGTAAATATCAGCTAGGGCTGTGAAAAAGCTTGTAGGACCCTGTCCTTGAGTTGATTACACAGTAACTTTTTAGAACTGATTCGAAGTCAACTTCGGACAAAGTCTGAATGTAGGGGTCTGCATGTCTTTTGTCTTGGAAATTAGTTATTTTGATTGACTAATTTATGTTGATCCACATATAATTACTTTGTGTATATTATTTTGTAAAGGAACTATTAACAATTAGTCTTGTAGGAAACTATTAAAAATCAGTCTTGCAGAAGGAAATTGGTCTTGCAAGAGAATTATTAAAAATTAGTCTTACAGGAGGAACTATTAAGTTGTGGGGGAATTATTAAACATTAGCTTGCAGAATTAACTTGCAGAAGGACTATTAAATATTAGTATAGAGGACTATTTAGCTTTAATTCACAGGAAACTATTAAAAATTAATTTTACAAGGCAATAAAATTAATCATGAGAAAACCCTTAAATATTAATTTCATAAAGGAGTTTTTAACAATTAATTTCACAGGGATTATTAATTAATTTTATATAGAAACTATTAAAATGTATATTAATGTTGCAATTACAATTAGTTAATTATTATCACAAATTTTTTAATAAAACATGTTTTTTTATTATTGTAGTAATAAATAAAACAAATAAAAGACTATCATTTTGTTGATATTATATACTATTTTCAAAAAAAAGAAATTTATAGCATTAAAAATCTCTAAAAATTATATCTTGCCCTATTTCTTCCTTAGTACTCGATTCTTAAATAAAAATAATATTAGTAACGAATCTACTAATAATTATGATTCTCCAAATAATAATGAATTTATCAGTTCAAAAAATTCAAAAAAAAGAAAATCATCTATTCATTATTATCTAAATGTAAATAAAAAGGCACTCATATTTGTAAAATGTATTATGAAAATTCTGATAATGAGCCTAGTAAATGGGGTGCAGGTAAATTTTTAACAACAATCTTGTGTTATTTCGAAATTAAACATCCAGATCTTTATAGAAATTTTTGTGCAAAAATGCCAAAATTACTCACGTCATATAT
Source organism: Racocetra fulgida (assembly GCA_910592135.1). NCBI lineage: Eukaryota > Fungi > Glomeromycota > Glomeromycetes > Diversisporales > Gigasporaceae > Racocetra > Racocetra fulgida. The sequence continues at coordinate 7,055 of CAJVPZ010003944.1, read as the reverse complement.
TCAGCAACTAAAAAGAATCATATAAAATCATTAAACCATAATCTATATCAATTAATTATTAAAAATCAGCTGGCTTTTTCAATAGTTGAAGATTCTTTTATTAAATTCGTTTCAAACTTTGATCTATAATATAAACTTCTTTGTCATCAAATAGTTTCTACAACAATTAAAAATAAATTTGAATCAATAAGAATAAAGATAAAAAACATACTAAAGTCCAATCTCAGTAAACTAGCACTTACCATCAACATTTGGACAGCATATAATCAAAAACAATTTCTCGGAGTTACAGTTCACTGAGTAGATGCAGAATGGGTGATGAAGACTCTTCTTCTTGACTTTATACCCTTACATGAATTCTATACTGGTGCATATCTTGAAGAAAAATTAGTTGAGCTTGTAGAAGATCTAGAGATAAAAGACAAAGTCCTAGGTTTTACTGCCGATAACGCATTAAATAATCAAACATGTCTACATTATCTTTAAGACCATATTAACCCTAATTTCATATATATAAGGTGTGCCACGTATATCTTGAATCTTGCTGTAAAAGAAGAACAAAATCATTTTATTAAACAGATAAAACGGGCTCAGTGTATCTGTAATAAAATTAGAAACTCACCTACTTTTTTAGAAGAAATGAAAAGAATTTTTACTATTTTTAATCAGCTGTTTCTTCATTCTAAACTTGATGTTGAGACAAGGTGAAATTCTACCTATCTTATAATGAAGCAGCTTATAGAAATTAAGGACATTATAGATTATTTAGTATTAGTTCATTTTAATTTACAAGAAAACTACTTAAAACCTGAAGATTGGAAAGTAGTTAATGAAATGGTTTGGTTTCTTGAACCTTTTTATAAAACAACATTGGAATTATCAAAAACATCTTTACCCTTGCATGGTCTATTATAAATAATTTTTTAGAACTCCTAATATACCTTGATCACTATATTGAAACTACAAATATAAATATATATCATGAAGCAGCTCAAGGAATAAAAACAAAATTACTAAAATACTAGATTTATCTTTTAGAATCCTTGACTATTCTGGTCCTATTTGATCTATTTACTAAGTTCAAAACCTTTAATGAAGAAGATCACTAGTTAGCTATCGATAGTTTGAAGAGTTCTTATTTATTTTAGTTCATGGGTGAAAAAACAGTAGAGCCTAAAAAGGATCCATTAAAATATTTTAAGAATCTGGGAAAGTTGAATTAGGATAATCAAGACCATCCGATAAATTAGTAAACTATCTTTCATTACCTTTGGAACTATATGCTAATCCATTATTATAGTGGAAATTGATGCTTATCAGTTTCTAAATGTAGCTTTAATAACTGCAAACAACTTTGTACTACAAGCTACAAATGTTCCATGTGAACATGCTTTTTCTGTGGCCAAATATATAATAAATTTTTCAAGAAATAATCTTCTTGAAGAATCTATAAGTGCCATTCTGTGTGTAAAAAATTGGTCTGAAACAGGTGTTTTGAAAGTAAATATAGAATAAAAATATTGTTAGTTTTTAATTAATAATATATAACTTAAAGTTTAGTGATAGCGATAACAATAGAGATATAAATTATCATACATATATACATACTAGGAACCGAAAACTGGTATAAGTCCAGAGCCCATAACAGCATTTAATTAATGACCCTAACCCCTGGAAAATCTGGTTATATATATCGCAGATCAAAATTTTCAGGTGCGTTACAAATGGAAAATGCCGAAACTACATTTTTAATATTATTATTATAGATGCATCAAAATCGTAATTTTAGTTATCAAAGCGCATAAACATGTAAGTCCTCCGCTTCGCTCTGAACAATTAGTAAATCATGTATTATCATATGCAAGGATCGACTCAAGGACCGAGTCCTAATTACAGTCACTGTTTGAAGAGTCTGAATGAACAAAATCAGACTTTTAACAGCTCTAATATCGGCTATTCTTTTTTAATGCAGTATGTATGCATATTGATATGTTAGTATATTGTTAAGAATCAGCCAGGATCACTTCTAAAAGTTCATTAAATCTAGCTGCCGCACAAAAAATGCATGGATTGGACCCGCATTATATAATTTTGACAGAAATTAACTTTTTAACTTTTTCATTCCTAAAATAAAAATTTTTAGAAAAGTAGGCTTGCACAATAATAAAATTAACCCAGGAACATTTTTCACTTAATGGATGGCTGCAATTTTATTAGTAAAATTTTGAGTAATTTTGGCCTAAATTCTTGATTGTTGCCATTGGCCAATCAAAATCGAGGATTAACAGTGCATTTTTTGTGCGGCACCTAAGTTTAATCAGAAGTTCGGTGATGATCTATGTTTCATTTATAGGTGACAATTCGAAAGGACCACAGCAGCCGCTGATAATCAAACATATGTTTTGAGTAACCAAAAACCTGGGTATTCTATTTGAAAAACTATTTTTAAGTAATAAAATTAGATAGCTTCACAATAAAATATATGCTGCAGCAATTTTATAGATCATCACCCGAACTTCTGGGGGGCGATCCTATTGTTAAAGACAATCAAATATTAAACATTTCTACTAACAAGTTTTATGTATCAAGAAAGATACTTTAAACAACATGCAATGGCGCAGTAAATGGCCTGCATTTGCTATGTGCCTGCTTCGAGTTGGTCCTAAAAAGTCCCTGTCTAGTCGACTCAAGGACCAGGTCCTACAAGCTTTTTTACAGCCTATTCAACACCAATGGTGCATTTTAGTAGACCCGAAAAAATGATCTAATTGTTTAATTCGAGTGAAATAGTGATGCCGCAAAAATTTGGCGGTCCCGTGATTTTTATCCAATCCGATTGAAATTAAAGGCGAAAAAATACGAACCAAGGGAAATTAGCCTTTGGTGCCTTTGGTTATTAAATAAAAGTTTTCGGCACAAAAATTTAGACGAAAATTAGATATCATTGTTTTTTACAGCTATTATCATTATTTCTGGGACACCTGAAGAATTTTCAGATGACCGAAATATCCTCTGTTTCATTCGGTAAATTACCTAACTTCTCGGAAACTATATCGCTGTCTCCGGACCTTCAGTCATCTGAAAATTCTTCAGGTGTCCAGAAATAATGATAATAGCTGTAATTAGTCACGGGACCGCCAAATTTTTGTGCCATCACTATTTCGGTATTGTAATTGTTTACATTGATTGGCCGATTACCACATGATAGAACATAACCAATGAAATATTTGATTTCATGTGATAATCTTAGCTTGTACTACGAAGATTGTTCAATACCACTTTTCTAATCAATTAATCGCAAGATTTAATTGGAGCTTTTTTTTTTTGAGTCATAATGATCTGAGATCGAAGTACCAAAATCATTTGATTCTGATGAATACATCTACTACCACTACTACAATATTAAATTTATGTTTCACACTTGATTTCTAAGATACATGATTAACTACTTTTGTATAAGTTACGTTAATAGCATATATATAATGGTATCAATATCGATATTGTACGAAAAAATCAATAGCCATTCACTACGTATAAAAAGACTTAAATACATGCAATGGTAAAAGATCTATATTAGTAACGTAACCTCATCTAAACGTTGGTATAAAAAATCTATATTAGTAATTGCTAAATAATTTTGCATTACGTAAAGATCAGCTATTTTGAAAATTTTTACAATCAAAAAAATATTTGATCTTAATATACAATGTATAAATTTACTGTTCCAACAAACCTTGCACCCGCAGAACAAAACAGTGATAAAGTTACTGTTAATGGAACTCCTACCCAGGCTACCTTCGCCGTTAAGACGGGCCTTGCACAAATGTTAAAGGTTCGATTCCTTTTATATATTCGCGCTAACACGCAAGAAAGAAGTGACTTATGTCCTAATTTTATTTAATGTAAAAGGGAGGAGTCATTATGGATGTTGTCGACGCTGATCAAGCTAGAATTGCTGAGGAAGCTGGTGCAGTAGCTGTAATGGCATTGGAACGTGTTCCTGCCGATATCAGAAAAGACGGTATACTATCTTCCTAATATCAATACGTTGCCATTATGTTGTTTCACGATAGTGTTTCTTTATATATTAGGTTGTTTCACGACAATATTTTTTTTTTTTTAGGTGGAGTGGCTCGCATGTCAGATCCAAAAATGATCAAAGAGATCAAAAACGCAGTGACCATTCCAGTAATGGCCAAAGTTAGAATTGGACATTTTGTCGAAGCACAGGTATAAACACAATATTAACACATAGTCACAATTAATAATAGCATAGTTTTACTAAAATTTAATAAAATTTCTAGATAATTGAGCATATTGGCATAGATTACATTGACGAGTCAGAGGTACTCACACCTGCAGACGAAGAGCATCACATAAATAAACATAATTTTAAAATTCCATTCGTATGTGGAGCCAGAAACTTAGGGGAAGCACTTCGTCGTATTGCTGAGGGAGCAGCCATGATACGTACAAAAGGGGAAGCAGGAACTGGAAATGTTGTGGAGGCAGTTCGTCACATGCGAGCTATTACTGGTGAAATCAGGAGAGCTTCTGCGATGAGTGAAGAAGAGTTATTCAGTTACGCCAAAGAACTACAAGCACCATACCACTTATTAAAGGAGACAGCGAAATTGAAAAGACTTCCGGTTGTAAATTTTTCGGCAGGTGGCATAGCAACGTAAGTTAAAGTTGACATATCTTTTTTAAAAAAAAAAAATTTAAACACATATCTTTTTAAAAAAAAAATTTAAACACATTTTGTTATATATTCAGGCCGGCAGATGCTGCGATGATGATGCAACTGGGATGTGATGGAGTTTTTGTCGGTTCAGGAATATTTAAATCTGGAGACCCAGCAAAACGGGCCAAAGCTATTGTTCAAGCGGTTACACATTATAATGATTCAAAAGTTTTAGCGGAAGTATCAGAAGGGCTCGGAGAAGCGATGGTAGTTATTTAAGAAACATGAAATATTTGGCGTAATATGATGTGTTTTAAAAATTATTAAACTATATGCATATTTTATCATAACAGGTTGGAATCAACATGGATACTTTGCACGATAGTCAACTTATGTCAAAGAGGGGTTGGTAATATCAATACAAGAGCATCATGATCAATGGATACCCGTGTATCACGCCAAACGGGCTGCAGATCACTTCCTATCGTGCTCCGGGGCCGATCATTACCTAAGATTTTTCTTAGTTGTTTTTTCATGACAATTTTAATTATATCCGAAATTTTTTTAATAAATTTAATATGAAGAGTAGAATAAATGTATAGGTCACCACCATCCCGCGATATCAGTCAGGAAATATGTCGTATAGAGTGATAAATTATAATAAAAACTATAATAAAAAATATGAATTTACTATAAACTTTAAGCCCACATTATTTTCAACTTACAAATTAATTTATTTTCAAATTTTTGGGGTAAGCATATCGAAAATAGTAGATTACAGCTGTTTTCAAAAAGGTGTGAACAACGATTTCCACATACCTATGTGGGGAATCGAAGAATTGGGAAATTATCATTAGTAAAAATTGAAGATCCGATTAGAGCTGGCTTTGAAAGTTTTGGAAATCTGGGTAATTTCGTGAATTTCCCGTGATATAGTTATTTGCGTCTGTTCACACCTTTTTGAAAACAACTAGGTATAAGGTTATTTAGAACACTTATTTAACGGAGTTTTACAAAAAGAATTTTTTTTTTTAATTGTAAAGTCGTAAAATTCTACGTCGAACAAGTTTACTTAGGTGAAGATAGGTTATCTGAGTTAAATAAAAAATTTGCTATATCCAAACATTTTTTTACTAACACAATCTGTTTCAATCTTTTAAGTAAATTTGTTCAGCATGTAATTTTACATTATGTCTCACCAGTTTTGTTTTAGTAAAAAATTAATTGAAGTTACACAACAAATTTTTCTTTAAAAATTTTTTTAAAGAAAAAATTTCGTGTAACTTTAATATTTTACTCAAAAAAAAACAAAATTGGCGAGACGCTGAACAAGTTTACTTAAGAGATTGAAACAGATTGTGTTAGTAAAAAAAAGGTTTTACATAAAGTAAAATTTTGATGTTTGTATATAGCAAACTTTTTATTTTACTAAGATAACCTATCTTCACCTTCTAAGTAAACTTGTTCGTTAAGGAAATATGCAATTTTTACGGAATTTTAAAAGTGTTCTAAATAACCTTAATCTTATACCTACCCCAAAATTTGAAAATAAGTTAATTTGTGTGTTAGTAAATTTATATGTTTATTATAGTTTTTATTATAAACCAACACATATCTGATATATATTAACAGGTGTAACATATTCCCTATCGCACCTCGATTGTGATTGGTCAATTCGTAAATTATTTTCAGAATACGTAGCGACAGAAAAGATTATTTTAATGATATATAGCATATAATACAGTATTAATAAAACATTAAAATGTTGTGTTTATACGCAAATTCCACGCGGTGCATTTTTAATTAGAAGCAAAGATGTTTGTCTTAGTAAATTTTTTGAGATACATATCGCAAAATTTTATTAATCATCTTTTTGCTTCTAAGTAAAATGTTTACATAGATTTTACATATAAATACACTATAATTTTTATTTTAATTTAAAATATTTATGTTGATTTTGCTTACATTCAATCATTGCACAATTGGACATTGATGGATGAACACAAATAAGAGTATCACCTCATGTAATACTGTATTTAGATGAGTTCTCATTATTTCAATATTGATACTGTATATACTTTACCGGCGAAACTGCCGTTCATATCCTAACCAAAAAATTCCCCGCAGGATTTTATTATGTACTAAAATTTCTTTTATATAACCACCTTCGCACTATAAGTCTCGCTACGATCATCAACCTAACTCTAATATGGTGTTTTATGATCTTAAAAAATTGCGCATATGTTTTGATTAGTGAATTGACTCGACTATATTATGATCGATTATTGATCGAATTGAGTCAATAGTCGAGCATGATTTTGTAGACTCGATCAAAAGTAGGTCAATTATTGATCAATAATGTTTGATCGAT
>CAJVPZ010003943.1:0-10467 GCA_910592135.1 Racocetra fulgida | reverse complement strand
GGAATTTGTTGAAGGTTTCAATAAAGATTAGATTTTTAGTAAATTTGCGAGTTTGTGAAGTCAGTAGAGTATTGTGCCATGAAAAAAAAGGAAGAGTTATAAGATAGTTCATAAATATTCAAAGAAAATTGTAAAGCATACTTTTATATACAAAAACAATTATAGTTATCTGAAACTTATTACAGCAAAAAATACCTTTTATATAAATCTACATAATCGATTTCACATCAAAGATGATGTGCAAATATAGATTTAAAACCAGTTTTTACTACACATGCTGCTTTTTAATTTATATTTAAATATGTCAGTAAATCTGAATCTCGATCTGAAGCTTTTTCAGATATTCTTAAATGCATCCTTTATAACAGTAATTCTGATAATTCATCACTTGCTTTATTTCAGAAGTTACTTTTCTATATAATTACAAAGTATGATATTTTTGTATAAGAAATTTGTCATCTTCTTTTAGGAATCCTATTATATTCTAGTTGATAGTTTGTTTTCTTGAATCTCAATAAAGATGCATCATAACTGCTGTGTAGCAGTGATAGTGATGACAATTTTTCATATAATGAAGTTAGACAAATACTAAAATCATCTTTATAAAAATATTGAAAAAGATCTAATGAACTTGAAAATATTTCGCTTTATCAACTTTACTTAAAATATAGGTTTTACAATAATAGTTAAAGCAAAAAACATTATATGCATTTGGTCACAACCTTTATTCAAATATAATAGTCCTCAATAGAAAGATTTTTGCTATATAAAAGTTCTTCATCATATTTTTATCAAAGCATTGAGCAACTTACTATAAATAATACAATCTCTTAACCAGTTCTTTTTGAGCAACATATTATGAAAATTGATAATGATTCTACAGATTTATTAGATTCTTTTATGAATAATATAAAAGCTGAATTTAGTAACAAGAATGAGAATAAAAGAATGAATGTTATTATCAGAAATAGTCTAATTACAGTTATTGATAAACATTCAGATTTAGGTTTATATACAATAGATAAGAACTATGATTGGGATAGTAATACCAAATAACATTATCTCAATTTTAATTTAGAAGAGTATCAATTTTTCTGCAGCAAGTTCGAAATGAAGAAAGTATAACTTTTAAAATTCTATTTACTAATACAATAGATTTTCAAACTCTAAATAAGAAGCAGATGATGATATTTAAAAGAACAAGACTTATTATATTGCTGCAATTAGAGATCACAAGAGTATTAAGCCTTTTAGAATAATTATTATAGGAACTGCAGAATGAGTAAATCATATCTGATTAAAACAATTGTAGCTTGATTTGAGAAATTAGTAAAAAAACATGATCTAATAACAAATCACTTGTCCTTATGCTCATATTAACTAAAGTTGCAGTATACAATATTCATAGATCTACTATTCATATTGCACTCTTTATTTTAATAAATTACATGAAGTTTGATATAGATGATATATGATTAAAACAATTACAAAACAAATTACAAGATATAGAATATTTTATTATTGACAAAAAAAGTATAGTTGGGCAACAGATGCTTGTTTTAATTAATCTGCATTTATGCTAAGCCTTCTCAGAACAATGAGATCAACTTTTTGATAGTTGTTCTGTTATCCTTATTGGCAATTTTAGACAACTTTTACCAGTTCTTAATATCTCTATATATGTATCTACTTTATAATATAATTCACTTTCAAATAATGACATTATTGTATACAAACAATTTTTGAAAATCTATAGCTTGATATTGTCTAATGTTAATCTGAAAACTCAGAAAAGCAATGTCTTTTTGGAGATATCTTGCTATATTTATATGATGAAGAATTAATGATAGATAACTTGAGAGTATTTACAACCTGGCTTGCAGATTCACTTAATGTAAATAATAATCAATTTTTAGATACAACAAATATTCTATCTGGAAAAATTAATATTGATAAAATAACTTTAATTAACTATGATTTTTAAACTGCCCTATTGTAAGAATAAATGCTATTCATATAGCAGGTAGTTGTAAAGCATTCAAGGCTGATTCTAATATAGCAAAAAGTTTTGAACCTTATCTACTATTAGCTCAAAATGTATATATTATACTTAGGCTAATCTATAAACTGAAGCAAAGTAAGTTAATGGCTCAATAAAGATTGTATACAAAATTTTGTTCAAAGAAGACAAGTGCCTACCTTCTCTTCTAATTGGATTTGATGATTATACTGGACCAGCTATCATAACTATTATAGAAAAAAAACTTGTTTCTATAATACAATTTAGCAAATCTGAAAATTAAAAAATCTAATTTGCTTATGTTTACAATTTTTTATTTGTCTTGTATAGGCAGTTACGGTGTATAAAAGCTAAGAGTTAATATTTTCAAAAGTTAAAATAGATCTTGATAAAAGAGAGTATGCTGTTAGACTCTTTTTTGTGGCTATATCAAAAGTTCATATCCTTAATAATCTTCTTTCTTGACCATTTTTTTATAAGAGGCTTTAATATATAAAAAGTTCTAAAAGACTGCAAGATAAAAAAGCTTAAGAGCAACAACTAATTTCTCTAATAAAATAAGAATAAGTTGAGTTTATATATGAAAATTTAAATTAGTAACTTCACTTTTTTGTATATATAATAAATAGCAACAACTCTTTCTGCTGATCCTCAATTCTAAAATCAATAAAACTAAAACACAAGATTTACTCAAAAAACAGATTAATAAACAACTATTAGAAGATTAAGAAAAAAAGGTTCAGCAAGTGAAGAAGCTATAATTTACTTAAAACAATAATCATCGAAACAACAAGCTAATAGCAAAGAAAAGATTTATATAAAAATTTTTTCTAAAATTTTTGAAAAAGTGGATAATTGTGCATAGTCTAAAAATTTTGACAAAAAGAACATATAATTAAGGACAATAAACAAACAAATAAACAGATACCTTTTTAGAAATATGTGATAATACAACAAACTAAACAAAGTAAACAAAAAGAAAATCTAGCACATATAAAATTAACAAAATTCACACAAATATTTAGAAAGTTCTAGAAATTGATAGAATCAAACAAAAGATTATTAGAATAGATGGTCTTTTTGAACTTATATACAGAGCATCTGAAAAGGTCTTTAGATACTTAAATAGTAATAAATTAGTAGAAATTCTTTATATTTCTAATACATATAAATCAGACAAAATATACAAACTCACTAAGAACCTTATAGTATAAGACTTAGGAAAAATTACAGTATATAAAATGATTTTATATACTCAAATTTGAGATATATTTAAGAAAGCAAAAAATTATCTATAAAAAGATACAATTTAATGATGGGCAATAGGAGTTAGAATAGCAAGAACCAACTTATTATTTATAGATTACATTACAAATATAAGTAAAAAAGAGATTAAGAAAGAAGAAAGCAAAATGGAAGAAATAAAAAAGAAAGGTCTGGTAGAAAAATTACAAGCTCTAGAACTAAATAAAAAAAGCACTTCTAAAGAAGAAACAAAAACAAATAAAGATATAAACTAGGTAGTCGAACAAATGCAAGACTGAAGCATCAACAAATAACATGTGATTATTATTTGGTAGAAGAATCACAAGCCACAATAAAAAAAGCTTTATTACAACTTCAAACAAACAACCAGAATAATGAACTTATAAAAGATTTAGAAAAAAAAATAATAAAGAAAACACAACAACAGGAGGAAAGAGAATTAAAAAAGGCAAAGATGCTTTAATTAAAAGTATTCTTAAAGATACAATTTTATATTATCAAAAAAATGAAAGATATTGAATCGTATTTAAATAATATTCAAGCAGAAGAAAACAGTCTGCAAATTTTCACAGCTACTTTAGAGCAAAGTATCTGGTTACTAAAAAATAGAGCATATGAAGATGATCAATTATTTCTAGCAAATGTACTAGTATACAGTTTTTCAAAAAATTCAGCAAACAAAAGTTCAGACTATATTAAAAGAATTCTTAGTAAAAATAAGCACATCAGGAAAGTTGAAGAAAAATTTAAAAATAGAAACCCTTGGATAGAAGTAGCCTTTAATTGTGACTTTGAAAGAAACTCAACAATTGACAGAATCAAAAGAAAAGAATGTAACCAACTAATTCTAATTCTAGAGGAAAGAAAAAATATTAAAGCAAAGCAAAAAGATCAAGACACAAAGCTAAAGAGAAGATAGTACTCTCTTAAAAGAAATAAAAGTTCTAGAAAAAAGATACTTGACAAAGGAAAAACAATCTTAGTTATAATGAAAATTTTTAAGAGAAAAATGATCAATTAACTAGGAAAAGATATAATCATAAAAGATATATAAATGTAGACTATATTATAATCTGAGATCTATCAGTAGATATAAAAACCCAAGAAATCAAATAAATATATAAAAAACTAAGAGATATAGAAAATATGTATATCAAGCGAAGAAATGGCAGAGCACTTTCAGTAGTAAAATTCATTACAAAGATAAAAGCTAAAGATATACTATAGGTTTTCTCAATAAATAATAAGAGACTAGCTCAAATATTAAAAGAAAAAGAAGATCACCAAAAAAGAGATTAAAGATACAAATATGTAGCAAAATTAATTAAAATTACAGAAGACCTATCAAAAACTTTACTTCTCAGATATCTAAAGAATAAAAAAGTAAAGCAGTCTATATTTCTAAAAGAAGAAGTAGATTTATAAAGCAAATAGCAAAAATAATCTTTGCTATAAAGAGAAATATATGAGAAGTACAGAATAAATCAGTAAAATATAATAATTTACAACTTTATTAGGTCCAAAGTAAGCAAAAAAAATGCAGAGGAGGAGGGTAGCTTAGAAGGGAAAAAAAAATATAAAAACAATCTAAGAAGAGAAAAGTAAAGTTTTAATGAGAAGGTAATATCGTCAAGAAGAAGAATACATAACAGAAAGACATCTTTAGTAGAAGAAAAAGAATAAACATCAGATAGAAACAATAGTAGTCGAAAAGATGAAAAAAGATAGAGAAATAAAAGATAAAGCTCTAATAAGAGAAGAGAAATAAGAAGCTTAAGTTACAAACACTTCTTAGCAGTAAGAAGTCTAGCAGCAAGAATAGATGAACATTATACAATGTTGCAAGAGATCATGTGATATTTAGAAAAACTCAATGATTGCTCAATGCTCCTAACTTTAAAAGCACTAGTTAAATTTAGAAAATATGGCAAAAGATCCAAACCTTTTCTGTAAACAGATCAGCAAGTAAATATCAACTAAGAAAATATAATCCTTTGCTCTTTAAACAACACAAACAGCAGAAAAGAAAAAGAAGTTATAAATAGAAATGAATTAGATCAAGAGGAGAACAAAGATATTACATATATTACAAGCAGAGGTTACATTAATCAAAATATTGCAATATACAATATTAATAGTATCAAAAACAATGTCTACAAACTAGAGTTTGCTCTCAAATAGGCATTAAACAACAAGATAAATATTTTAGATATTGCAGAAACTAACATTTCAAGAATTGAAGAAAAATAGCTATCTAAACCACAATCTAAATACAGAGGTTTTTGAACAAATACAGATTGTAACAAAAAAAAAGGCTCTGGAGTTGGTTTACTAATAAATAAATAATTAGAAAAATATGTAGAAAAAGTAGATAAAGTAAGTAAATATTTAATTTTTATAAGTTTAATACTCAAACAGCTGGAAATTATAGTAATAATGCTCTATAAACCACCAAGTAACAAACAAGAAAAAAAAAGATTTAGAAAATAATTATTAAGAAATATATTAACAGATCGCTCAGATCACAAATGATAGTTATAAGAGATTTTAACAGTATATTAGATTTAGAGCTAGATAGAATACAAAATATTGAGAAGAAAAAATTGCTTTTTTAAATTAATTGCAAAAATACGAATTTCAAAACACCTTTAGAACAATATATTTTAGAGCCAGAAAGTTCACATAGTCAAACAGAGAAACAAATACAAGGATTGATCAGATTTGGGTGCTAGATGAACTGTTTTATGGATTGTTTGATATAGAGATACAAAAAATAGACATCTATATAAATAATGACCATGTGGCAATAATAATCAGAATAGACTTGAGTCATTTAAATACAACTCAGAGTGTAGCAGAATGTAAAAGAAAAAGATACACAAAAACAGTTTTTCTTTATAAGAAAATTATAAAAAGCAAATGGATAGCTTGTTTAGTAAAAGTATAAATATACACAATTTTTAAACATATGGGCTGATTTTCAGAATTTATATTAGGGCTAGTTTTTTTTTTAAACTTTAAGATTAAATAACTCTTAATTTAAAAGTTTTTTAAAAAAAAATTTATTATTATTGTATTCTTCTCTTTAAAACGATTCTAACAAATCCAAAATTATTCAAATCCAATCACAGGATCATGAGATATTGTGCTGTCAAATAATGACGCACCCCATGGGTGGGAAGGATTGGTTAGACTAGGTCTAACCAATTCTTCCCACCTATGGGGTGCGTTATTATTTGATAACACAATATCTCATGATCCTGTGATTGGATTTGAATAATTTTGGATTTGTTAGAATCGTTTTAAAGAGAAGAATACAATAATAATAAATTTTTTTTTAAAAAACTTTTAAATTAAGAGTTATTTAATCTTAAAGTTTAAAAAAAAAACTAGCCCTAATATAAATTCTGAAAATCAGCCCATATGAGAAAACATATTATTATAAAAAAAGAGTAACAGAATTGGATGAATCGTGAAATGATATAAGTGATAGTATTCTCGTTGTAGCAAAATATAATCTACCAAAGAAGAAGATTTGCAATATAACACAGATAGAAGAAAGAAGACAAGAAAGTTGAGGTTATTTTATTCTATAATGCAACTAGAAAGATGGATAAGTATAGAAAGGATAGTGTCAAATTAGGTCTTATATATATAGCTATATAGACGATCTAATTGCAGAGTTAGAGTATACAAACTAGCAACACAAAGACAAATATGTCCTTTAACTGTTAGTCTTATGAATTAATTAATGATCTAAAAAGCTGATAGAAAATATTATATACAAAGAAAACAGGTGAGATTGAATAGCAACAAAAGAAGAAAATAGAAGAAAATATTGAAAGAAGACATCTGATGATTGATGGAAAGCAAGACAAAATGCTTGCAAGCTTATTAGAGAACCTAATCAGAATATATATTAATAAAGCAGCAAGTGCTTATATGCAAAAGATTTTCTGTCTCTTTGCAGAAAGCGTATTCAATCAGGCAAAGTTTCATTAAAATAGAAAATCTTACAAATATACTTGATTACAAAAGATACAGACTGGCATTATGACTTAAATAATATTAGAACAATTACATTGCTAGAGATATTCAGAAAGTATGTTACTAAAATAGTAACTAAAAGGCTAGTACAAGTTCTAGCAGAAAGAAACATTCTGAAAGATCTAAATTTTGTAAGTTTGATTGAAAACTTGACAGAAGAGCTAGTGCAGATCATAAATACAATAATAAAAGATGCAAAGGACAATAAAAGAGAGCTGTAATTAGTCCTACAAGATATAAAAAAGACTTTTAACTCAATATCACTTGTATCATTAGAATTAGCAATGAAAAGACTCAAGATTTCTCAAATTATAATAAGGTTTATTTTAAATCTATTTGAAAATAGATAGTCAAAGATTATCACAAAGCTAGGTACAACACAATGCTTTGAAATAAATAATGATATCGAATAAGAAGAGATAATTTTTCCACTTGTATGAAGAATTTTTTACGATCTACTTTTGTCAAGAATCAATAATAATCTGAATTTAGAGTATATAGTATCTTAGCAGATTCTATATAACTACAGTTTAAACTATATGACAGAAAAAAATGAAAGCAAGCCGTAGTTGTATATATTGATAATATAATTTAAATTGCAAAAAGTAAAAAACAGATAAGAGAAATAATACAGATTGCTGAAGAGTTTTTTAAACTAAATAATATTTAAATAAATAAAAAAAGGTCTAAATTGATAGTAGTCAATTCAAGAGAAAAGAAAGAAAACAGAAAGATTTTCTTTAGCAATGAGTAGATATTAGAAGAAAAGAAAAACAAAATTACAAGATTTCTAGGAGTTTGGCTTAATAACAATCTTAATGAAGCTCTTGTTAAGACAAGAGTAAAAGAAATTGTATGCTTTACAGCACAGTTATTAAACCTGAAAAAACTTACAATAGCTCAAGCAGCATATATTAATAATATATATATAGTCTCTAAATTGTGCTATATCTTACAAGTGTCAAGATTTACCAAAAAAATAATAAATGACCTTTAAGCACCAATACTAATGCTAGCTAATTAGAAAATGAAGTTAGCAAAAAGAGGGTATTCATAAATAACATTATACAAGAAAGGGGAGGGAGTTTCACAAAAATAATGTTTTTTTACATTTTTTGCTAAGGTAGAGGAGGTCAAAGGAAAATAACCTAATTTTTTTATAAAAATATTAATATCTCATGACTCAGTAGTCCAAATTGGATGAATTTGATACCATTGGATTTGTCCCTCTGAGAGAAATCCAATAGTACTAAAATTATTCAGTTTAGAGCACTGGATCAAAAGATATTAGCAAAAAACAATTGACTATATGATTATATATATATAATTACTATATAATTAACAGTTGTTTGTTTATATCTTTTGATTCAGTAATCCAAATTGAATAATTTTGGTACCATTAGATTCCACTCACTGAAAGGAATCTAATGGTATTAAATTTATCTAATTTGTATTACTGGGTCACAAGATAATTAAGATTTTGTAAAAATTTATATATAAATATACAGATTTTTAATTTTTTTTATATAGTCTAGAGGGGGGGTTAAGAGGTTCTATGTGGGGGTATATAACATTATTTATGGATGTTCCCAAATCACAAACAATAGTATAATCCTTTATAAAAGTATTAGAAGCTGCAATGCATTATAAAATCAGCTGCTAACTTAAGCAAATCTCTGGCTTACATTTGCAACTACACTTGCAACTAAACTTAGCAGGACTTGAAGAAATTTTAATATCATTAAGAATGAGTCAAAGAATACAACTATTGAAAGCAGCTGAAAATTCATGGTTTAAAGGATTGCCTGACACTTGTACTTGTTTTTAAAAAAACAATTTGGCTTGCCTAACAATATTGAAGATCAAGGAATTAAATATTATATTTAAATTCAAAAATACAAAGCTCATAAGAGAAAGCAAGAAATTCAGAATAACAAATATTTTTGAAATAAGTTTACTCTGCAAGTGGCAACAATACTTAGGAAGCTTAACATTATATCTTTTAAGGATAGGGTGTATGTAGATCATTTTTCATATGATCTGCATAGTATATTAGATTTTTACATAATAAATAAAAAAATGCTTCTGATAAATCTTTAACACTCAGTTAATTTTTATTAAATTTTAATGTATATAGTTTAAACTAGTTTGTTTATACTAGTAAAGTTTCGAGATATGCATTGTTTTAAAAAAAATCAACTTCAAATATAATTAAATTTTCCTAGATTGCTATATGTTTTTCCTAGTTAATACAAAAAATTGCTAATTCTGATTGGTCAAATCATATGATGTTTACATGCAAATCATATGATATTATATAAAATTAGTTATACAAAGTTGATCTATAATCTATTTTATATGAAATTAGAAATTTGTACACTCTACTCTTAAGCAACTTTTAACACAGTCAGAAGATAAGATGATAATCTGGCAGTAACTTAAAATGCTTAAACATCTTTTATGTAAAGATAAAAGTGCAAAATAGTTTTGTATAATAAAAGAAACAGTAATTAAAAATAAAAAAAAACAAAACTGTAAAGCCAGAGTATAGGGTAGAAGGCTCTAGTTTCTGAGCACTTTAAATTTTTCTAAACCCATTAGAAGCAGATAGAAAAAAGAAAGAATAAATTTTGGTAAGAACAATAAAAGCAACAGAAAATGAATCTCCAGTGATTAAAAGAATTATAGATAAATCAAGGAAGAGATGACTTACAGAGCATTAAAAATCAAGTACAAATCCAATTACAAAAAGTACAAGAATAGAAAAATGCGAAGGTTGTGAACTCAACCAAGAAAAGGAAGAGAACTCTTGTAAAAACTATATAAGTGGAGTGGAAATTTGAAGTTTTATAACAAAATTCATTAACAAATAGAGAGGAAAGTTTTAAAGATTAACTAAGAAATGATACATTCAATGTAAGTTTTCTCCAAATTGAAGATATCAGAAGGTAAGAGAGTAGTTCAAGAAATTATAATCTATAATTTAAATACAGAAATCATTAAGAAACAGCATGTCAGTTAAAAAATACAGAACTTCCTAATAGAAAAGAACAGAAAAATTTTTTTTTTTTTTTTTGGTATTAAGGTGAGGCCTTGCTCGTATCTTTATTAATAATTTTTGAAATAGCAACAAT
>CAJVPZ010003942.1:0-10468 GCA_910592135.1 Racocetra fulgida | reverse complement strand
AATCAAATCAAATTCAAATCCAGATTTTCAAATCAAATCAAATTCAAATAAGTCTAATATTTGATTTGATTTGATTTGAGAAACCCGATTCTCCAATATATAATAAACCTTTAATAAAAATTTCTAGATAATTTTTTGAGTTTTCAGAGAGCTGAATCATTTTAAAGTTGATTAATTTTTAATAAATATATTAGCAATAATTAATGTTAAATTGATATTGATATATTAATGAAGATTTTATTCATATAATATAAAAATCTGTAATATATCATATTCCATAGTTTGCTTATATAGTTTTTAATTTATTTAGTTAAGTAACTACCCTAGTATATATGTAACTGCCAAAAGATTGTATCTGTTGTGTCCCAGATTGATTTTTGCCTCAAATGATAATTGAGACACCTCAGGTATTGATCTTTTGGCCTATTAACTGATCAATATTAATTGGTCTAAACTATAGTCTAATCCTTACTTTCATACTAACTCTAATTTAGGCTGATTGATATCTGAGGCAAGAATTGATTTGGATTATTAGGAGTTGACTAAGCC
Organism: Racocetra fulgida; assembly: GCA_910592135.1. Lineage (NCBI taxonomy): Eukaryota > Fungi > Glomeromycota > Glomeromycetes > Diversisporales > Gigasporaceae > Racocetra > Racocetra fulgida. Next base: position 9,919 of record CAJVPZ010003942.1, on the reverse strand, counting down.
AGTTTTTTAAAAAATAAACTAACTTAATCAGCTAAGTCAACTAAGTCAACTAAAGTGCTATCGACTTAGATTACTAATAGTATAGTCTTTGAGAGCAGTAATAAGGGCTGCCAAAATAACAATGAGTTTAGACTTGAATGAGCTAAACCAGAGTTTTGTCTAAGTATAAAATGTATATACAATAAAGTTGTTAGAAACTTGAATCCATCTAATATCTATAGAGCATTGTGAGGTTTCTAAATTAATGACAGAGCCATCAGTATAAAAGTAGAATTCAAATAAATTAGCATTGTAGTTAACAATTTGTTAAAGATTGTTTGTTGACAAACTGGGTTCAAAGATTGTTGGAATTGAGTGTATAATAATGCAGATATTAGATAAATTTGGAGTTAAAATAGGATGTCTAATTGTAATTGAATATATAAGATCTAAGTGATTAGCATTAAAATTAAAAGTTTTGTTTAAAGTATTTACTTGATCAAAGAATTGGGTTGAAAGATTAATTAAAACTATAATTGTATATTTGTTAAGTGAGCAGCCAGAGCATATATATAATTGAATCAGTGAAAGTGAGTAGAGGCAAGTAAACTGTGACTCAATATAATATTGCCAGTAATTAATAAGAAAATTCTTTGATAAAGAGGGTTGTTTTCTAACTTTATTAGCAATTATTTGATTGTCAAGTACTGTGATAAGCCAGAGCTTTTTCTTTGAAGAGAAGTATATAGTTGTATAGCTAAAATAGTTTGTATCTAGTAGATATAGATGTTGGTATAGTATATGGCTGACATAGTAATTAGTAATTTAATCTTCTAGATAAGTAAACTAAAGTAGCTGTTTGCCTTTTGAAATTTTGTATATACGAGGAGAAATATATTTTCAGTCCAGTAAACATAAGTAGTAAATTGGTCAAAATACAAAATATAATGATATTAAAGTTGTTTTTTGAAGGTTAAGTATTTAGGATGTAAAGAGAGCAAGGATTTTAGAGAAATAGAACCCTCTTAAATAGTATATAAAATGTTATATATTGGATTAGAAGTAAATGCTATACCAAGATGTTTAAAGAGTTGAATAATTTTAAAGTTAGTTGAGTATTTATTTGGTCCATCAATTTCTAAACTATCATGTATTAAAGTATTAGTAGGTAACTAGAGGTTGTTTTGAAGTTGTTGAAGTTGAATATAAGTGCTGATACCAAAAAGATTATAAGAATTGAGTCTTTTATTAAAGTTTGTAATATGGTGTTGTAATTGAATATCTTATATGTATAAATATTATATAGTTGAAGGTGGAATAGTATACTAGTAGAAATAGTATAGCTAAGCTTAGTCTTGCTTTTTACAAGTCCAATATGACTAGTAAGAATTTTGTTACATATATTTTAGCTAAAAACAATGTTGTAAAGACAGTATTCAATTGTAGGAATAATAACTGTGTTGATGATATATTATATGTGTATTAGTAATTTGTTTGATACTTGTAATTTTAATAAAATGTAATGACTTAGCCATAATGAGCTTGATTTGTTTTGTTTTTTGTGATTAAGCATAAACCAATATTCAAGAAACTTGAATAGTTGGTTTGAAGAATGAAGATTAAGTAAGTAGTTGTTATATATAATAGAAATGTAGTTAGGTGGAGGATTGTTATTGTGAGAATAGATTTAGAAAAATTTATTTGAATATTAGCAATATTGTAAAAGACTCTGCTATAGCAAAGATTTGTAAAAGTTCTTGTTGTAATAATGCAATCCAAAGTATATTATTCATATAAGCAAGAACTAAGCAATGTGAGCTAAGCTTATTAAATATTTTATGTTTAAGATTAGTTGACCAAGAGACTTATTGTGAATATATAAAATAAGGGTTTTAATATATTCTTCAAAAGAGAGGAGTAATTGTTTCACTCTAGTCAATACTGTTAAATACAGGATATAAAGAAATAAGATCAAGGTTTGTAATAATATTATTTCTGGGTGCTTTGTAGAAGAGAGTAATAACTAATAGTTTGGAGTATAGCAGAGAGTTAATATTTAAAAGAGTAGTTTAGAATTATAGAAGAATTAAATAGAAGAGAAAGAAACAATTACAAAAAAACAAAACTCAAGTACTGTGCACTTTTAGGTGCTAAGATAAGTCAAGAAAATGATAAATATAAACAAAAAGAAACAAAAATAAACAAAAGAAACAAAAAAAATAGAAACTAACAAAATAAAGATAAAATAAAAGAGTTTTTTTAGAGAAAATTTAATAAACAACAAGTTTATTTATTATAAAACAATTATAAGAAAGAACTACAAAGTTATTAAAGTTATAGTTGTAGTTATAATTGTAGTTATTTTGAAAAAGAAAAAAAATGAGGTCTTATATAATGTTTTTAAATTATATAAAATATTTTAAAACTTTGTAGAAGATTACTAAATATCCAACTATCATGTGATGCACATGTGATCATTAGATATATCATCTATTATATTGATTACTAATTATATTACACTAACTAGTAATTTTTAGAATATTTGGGCCATTGCAGTAGAAAGAGCTCAAACTCACCCAGAAATCAAAGTTTTTGTAAGATTTGAATAAATTTGAGATGGGCTATATTTTTTGAATATAAATGGTAATTAATTTGCTTAATAAATATTGAAATATTTATAAAAAATTTTTTAGAAGATTTATATATCACAAAATTATCTGATATAACTAACTAATCAAATCTCAGAATTTTTGATTAACTTGGATCAGTCCGAACAAAATAAACACAATTTTTTCAAAATTATATTTTCAAGTTTCAGACCTTTCTACTGCAATGGCTCCATTTGTCAAAAATCATAAACTACTAATAATTTAACTATAACAATCGATTTGGACTATTAAAACAAAAATGTTCTTATATCCAAAATATAGAGGTCAACTAATGTATAATAATAAGTTTCTGCAATAGAGTTTAAGATATTAACCTCTGAATTCAGCTTTTTCTATATTTACTCTTTAATTGCTATATAATAATAATAAATAAAGGCAAAAATACATTGATAACAATAATAATAAATATAACAATATAATAATATAATAATAATAATATAGTAAAATATAATAAAACAAAAGAAAATAAGAAAAATAAAAGAAATAGTAAGATTTAGTTAAATTTTGTAGGGTTACAATAACTTGATTTTGTTTGTTAGTTTTTTTTTTTTTTTAGTATTAAGGTGAGGTCATATCTCTTGTATCTTTTATTAATTCTTAAGTTTGTACACTACTATACAACATTGTTGCTCACTCATGCACCTACTAACCAAACTAATTTTCGAATATGGGGCTCAGACTACTTTATCTGTGACCTAAACCTACCAGAGTATTCTATATTCTACTTTTGTATTACCTAGTTTTTATGCTTCACAACTAACTAATTCTAGTTATACAATTATATTCCCTCTATAGCCTATAATTAAACCTCAGTGACTCCCAATTTGGTTTATTCAAGTAATCGGTCACTAAAGGCCTTCCAGATTGGTGTGCCTGCTGAGAACCTCTTGTGTACATATTTCAAGCCAGGTTCCTGCTGCCTAATTAGGTTCACCACATAACAAAGTTTGTACTATCTGACAGATTAGGACTTATCTTAGGTTTGTGCTAACTGAGTTATACTAGTTTGTATTCTTTTATTTCTATGAATGCTTAATTCTCCCACTCATTTGCCCAGGTACTACTAACTGTATCTCAAGCCAGGAACCTGCTGCTACTGCTGGTTTGCCATCCACAGGTCTTTTATTATCCTTTTTTTAGTCTTTCATATGCTTGTGTACTTTTCTATCCCCTTTGTACTCCCCTATATGGTATTCGTTAAAAATTTGTTTTGTATAGAGTAACTAATATACTTCCAGCTATTGGCCTTCTTTATATATATTGTACAACTTCCAACTTGGGGTATCTCAACCCTGGTTGGTGCAGTATTCATACTGATAAATCCTTAACTCTTTTCGTTATAGACTTCTATATAAATGTGACCAGAGCTCTGATTTGGTATATTTAATTGTATATGGATAGGTATGCTTTCTACGTTGAGTAACCTTCCATAGTAGGTGGTTCTGTAGGACCAGAGGTTCTTTCAATTCTAGTTAAGGTATGATCCTTTATCACAGCCCATAGTCATATATTACCCCTTTACTCACTACTCTAGTTTTTGCTACCGTTGTATCACCTTTCCAAGCAAGTACTTTATAAGTTGGATGTAGGGATGTTGATACTGTCTCCAGATCACCCCAACCAGAGGACTAATTCACGCGATCTTCTGTATTATCTAACCTTCTGTGACACCGCTATCACATGTAATACCTATACTTTATAATCTGGTCTTCTTCTGAGAACTTCTTATTCTGGTTTCGTACTGTACTTGGACTTTCACAGGGCTTTACATTCGATTTTATGGCCTCCGTAGGTAACAGAAGCAAATTTTATTAAAATTTGCCTCCAGCCTAACTTGAACCGTTAACCTAGTCTGTGGGGTTGGAAGCTTAACTGCTAAGTTATGGGACCCAAAACTATTTTGTCTGTTAGTAACAAGTTAATAATAGTATTTGTAATAGAAATTGAAAGAGTGAAATATTTAAGTAAATGTTGAAAAAGATTAAGATTTACAGAGTCATAGCCTTTACTCATATCTTAAGATTATATAGTGCATCTTTAATGAAGTTATTAAGTATATGAATAGGCATAGAGGTGTTATTGTGAGGTAATGTAATATAATTGTATAGTAAAAGAATTGGATATTGTAAGAATAAAAAGCTGATTCTATTGGTAATAATTTTTGTATATACTTTACAAACATATTCAATGAGGCTTATAGGGTAAGTAAGGTTAAAATCTCTATTAAATATATTTCGCTTTAGAATTAAATATATTTTATTGTGTTTTCATTGCTTAGAGGCTTAGTTTGAGGCAAGGCAGCTGTTAAAAAGTGCAGTAAAGGCTTTAATACTGTAATATCTGTATGTTTAAGTATTTTATAGCTAATGCTTATGTGATATAGGCTTTATTATTAGGAAGTTTTGCTATAGTTTGTGCTACTTTTTCTTCTGAAATAGGGAGACGCTTAAAGCTAGGTCAATTATGAATTTAAATTAATGTTAAGGTTAGGATTAGTTTAGGGTCTGTATGGACTAATATTAAAAGGTTTCTATATGTAAAATCGTCTTCTCAACATTTTTTCTTAATGTACCAAGATAGGTTTAGATATTGATTTCTTGTATTTTTGCATTTTTTACTTTTTTTGCTTCATAAGGCTAATCCGTGTAAACAAAAATTAAAGATTTTAATTCGTCATATATAACAGAAGATTTCATAATAGACCTGGCTTTAAATGACCCCTGAAATAGAGAGAGTAAGAGAATTATATCACTGAGAGTCAATGTGTAGTTGCAGTTAGTAATATGTAGACAAAAGGTTATCAAAAAGATTTTGATTAATTGGTCAATATACTGTCCAGTTAAGAAAATGTGATTGTATATATTCCTTAATAAGGTTTGATCTAAATAATTTGATTGGGAGTTTAATATTAGAGAAGTGGATAGAAGATTAATAATAGTTGAGAATGCTGTTTTGGTTTTGAGAAAAGTGTTTTGCATCTTTTTTTAGTTGCTTGTTTGATTTGCTGTCAAAGTAGATAAGAGTTTTCAATTTGTCAAGCATTGTAAAGTTGTTTCCAGATTTTTTGAACATATTGAATCTATAAAAGAGGTGAGTGTTTGAAGGTTGCAGTAAGATCTTAAATTGATATTTTAAATTCTAGAATTAATTAGATTGGTATTCAGATTGTCATTGCTATTTTGATAATTGTAATTATATAGCCAAGTTCTTTAAGTGCTAAGTAAAATAAAGTGCAATGAGATATATATTTGTAGTTGTAGCTACATTTTTAAGTTTTTTGTTTGGAATAGTGTATATTGCTGTATTAATAATTGAGTCTAAGTGGTTTTAATACTTTTTTTAGTGTTAATATTGAAAAGAGTGTGGTGTAAGTTGAGATTATAGCTAAAAAGATTAGCAAATTCTGACTACTTTTCAGATGATATATCCTTGTAATTAAAAATTCTTTGGCTAATGCCAGTATTATAATATGGTAACTTACTATAGCATTAGTAAAAGTTCAGAAGAAAAGGAGAATAGAGTGATCACTAAGTATAAAGGTATGACTATTATCAAGATTATATAAAAGAAAGAATTGAATATTAAATAAATCTATTTAAATGTAATTGATATGGCTGTGGCTAGTGTTGTTTGATCATATATAGTGTATATTATTAGTGTATATACCAAAGTTATACATATAATCATAATGTAAATAATTAATAAGTCAATATTTGGATGATGTACTAAAGATATTGTTATGTGTATTGAAGTTATCTAGTATAATTAAATGAAGGTTAAGTTGATGAGCTTATTGAATCCATATTATAACTGTGTTTTGTGTTATATTACATTTATACATATCTGTAAATAAGAGGTAAATGCATATAATACAAAGCTTAATATCACTTTTAAAAAAAAAGATTAAGAGCAATTGCTGCATCAAGATGTGTTTAGCAATTGTGAATATGAGGTTTGAGATGATTGTGTATCATGATAGCTGCACCTTTTACTAAGCTATTTGAGTTAGCCCAAAAGTAGGTGAATAAATTGTTATTACAGAAATAAAGATTAGTACTATTGGCAATTTTTATTTTAGTGATATAAGCAATGTGAATATTATTATAGAACAGTAATTTTATCATGCTTCTTATTTGGTTATATTGTTGAAATCTCTAATATTGTGTGTAGCAATTGTTAGATCTAGATCATAGAGCTTTTGTATAGGTGTAGAAGTTTGTGATATAGATAGTATAGGAGGTAGACTAGATAAGTCTGTAGAAATATTTATTGGTTCTTGTAGTAGTAACAGTAGTTCTACAGGTATAGATGCAGATTTCTTAGTATTTTGGTTAGAAGTAATTATTAGTGTATTACTAAAGAAATAGTTAGATAAGTAAGTTGATAGTTCAGAAGATAAAAGAAGATTTTATAATGATGTAGTTAGTGGAGTTGATATAAACATGTCTAGTAATATATTAAGAATTAAATAGAGTTCCAATCCGGATAATCCATCATCTATTTATCTGTATCTGGATTATTTGAATCATCTAGATCAGATAAACAGATTAAAATATACAGATACTTTGACAGATATATGGATAATTATTTGGATATCAATTGTAAATGAATATTTAGATAAATGCAGATCAGATACTTTGGATAACAGATAATGAATATCTGATAATTATCTGGATAAATAGATAATGGATTGTAACTCTAGAATTAAATATTCAGAATATAATAATATTTAATAGATTGTAGTAGTTTAAGTAAGTAAATTGAGATAATTTGATTTGAGAGAGATATTGCAGTAGTATTGTAGGGCTTTTCTGCATAATACAAAGTGGTTTGGTAATAGCTTTGATACAGAAGGCAAGTAAATATATACTTCAGAATAGTCTTTTTTAACAAAAATAGTGAAAGTATAGAAATGCTTTTTTAAGTTGTATACAAAAAAGCTAAGTATCTAAAGAATAAGATAATAGTTTGTTGTTTCAGTAATATTGATAGTTGGTAGTATTTGAGGAATCTATTATAGCATGTTGTTAGATGTAGAAGAAGTCTTAGATTAGAGGCAGTAGTTTGTTCAGTATTATAAAGGTCAAGATGGAAATCTTGTTAGCATAATAGTATAGGTTATATGTTCGAGTATTTCTAATTATATTAAGAGAGAGATTTTGGTTTATGCGAGTGAATATCAAAAGTAGTAGACAAAGAAATGAGAAGAAAGTATTTGTAGCTTTTGACTAATATTCTATAATATCCACATTGTGTATATCTATACTCAAACTCAGAATAAACATATGCTATGCTATAGTCTTTTTTAATTAGTATATTGGGTCTGGCCATTATATAAATAGTCTTCTATATAAATAGACTTTACTACCTGCCCACCTATATCATCTTTTTTATCAAATACATTGGTTATTTCTTTTGATAAAGTAGTAGCTACATCTATATGAATGCTGAATAAAGTTTATTAGTATATGAAGTTAGAATTAATTAATAAAATTTTGAAAAATTTAAGATTTTATAGAAGTTTATTAATAAATTTTACAAACTCTTAAAATTCTCAAAAGTTTATTAATTTATGCATTAATAAAATTTGTTCAGCACCCAAAAATATATTAAATTAATAGTAATGTTTTTATTTTACTTTAAAGTTTAAGAAAAGATGATAATTTTGATTTTGCAAAATTATAATCATCATGTTGAACATGTCCCAATATATTTATTATCAATTCTTTTTTATATTCTTATTTTAAATAATGTTGAGTTACTTTTAATTGAGCTATTAATTCATTCTAATTACAATATTTAGATTCAAATTTAAAATTAACATTAATTATATTTTTTTATAGATTATTATAGTGAATTTAAGTATTTTTTGCTCAATTTTTTTACAAACTAGTGTAATCATATTTTTAAAAACACCAAATTCATATTTATTACAGATCAAGCATAGTTTACCAAGTTCATCACAATAAATGAATCTGCTGTTTTCTAAACAGGTTATAAAAGCTGTCTGCTTTATTCCATTCAGATGCAATTCAAAAAATTGGTGCTATAATGATTCTTTAGTATCTTTTAAATACATTACAGGCAAGCCAGTTGCTGTATCAACTTTATAAAAACTTGGTGTTGCAACATTTTGTCAAGTAAAAATGGCATAAGTTGATTCAACAATTCTTTTAATAAGTATACTCTAGTAATTGTTGGCTTGCATAGTACAAGGCAACCAAGACCATTAGTGGTAGCATATAATCAGATATTAGATACAGTCTTTGAAGAAATCTGGCATAATATATTTATTTTTATTTTTTATTTTTTTTTATATTTTATTTTAAAATAATGTATACTAACACCAAGTTTTTTTCTAAATCAGGATAGGCAAACCTTTTTGCAATTATTGATAGAATTCGAATGCATTCATCTTGTCCACTTTTATTTGTATTATATATATTTTTGAAGCATTCCCATAATTGATCACTCATATTATCTTATGGTAATATTAAAGTCCTTGAGAATATAATTGTACAAGTATATGTTGGTCTTATAATACATTTAATGAATGGCTCCAAAATTGGAACTTTTTTTTTTTTAATAAGAAAAAATTATATATATTTTTATTAAAAATAAATTGTCATAAGCATTATCAATCTAATTTCAATTTACTTTAGATTTATTATTTGTGAATAGAGTTATTTTATGACAACTATCTGCTTTAAGTAGTACTCTCTATACTCAAAGTTACGGTCTTTAAAAATATATTGCTGAAGATAAAGTAATGCTAAAGAATTATAAAATTCAATTATAGTACTTGAACTATTTTTCCATCAATAAAAAATTTATGCTATTGAATATTAGATATAGTGTAGCAATGAAGGAAATAATTATAAAGATTATTTATAATATTTTTGTTATACTAATAAGCTTCATCACATTTAGGAATCTGTTGTGCTGACAGAACTTGATGTGTTAATAGATGTTCTAGCTATGCTATACCCAATATACTAACAGATTTCTTTCTAGCTACTCTATTATTAACATCTGAATCACACTCTCAAATACCACTAAGATCTTATTCTGAATATACAACATCTTATACAATACCAGATATTTTTATATCAATACCAGCACTTATGCTTGAATCTCCAACAATAAAAACTACTGACCCAAACCAAAACCTACAAGACCAACCACACAGTAACCCATCACAGTATTCTACAAACTCATCATTATATCTAAATATTACTACATATAATATCAAAGAATATAATAATCCAGAA
>CAJVPZ010003941.1:0-10469 GCA_910592135.1 Racocetra fulgida | reverse complement strand
TGCCCTGATATTTGCAACCAAAGTTAATAAAACGTGCCAGACCCCCAAGTGGTCACCTTAACATTAAAAAAAAAAAAACTAAAGTATATAAGCTTCAAGATATGATATTTTTGAAATATTAAGTATAATCATTGTAATTATTATATGACCTTTAACAATTATATTGATTGTATTGATTAATTTGATTAATTTAATTAGTTTTTTTTTTATTTTTTATTTTTTTAAAACTATATTTTTAATACAACTATTGTATTAAACTTTTAATAATTATATTGATTGATTTGATTTTTTTTTAGAAATAATAAGGCCAAATTAACATATATAAAATAGTTTAATTATTATTCTCAATGCAACTATTATATCAAATCTTTAATAATTATATTAATTTAAATTTTTTTTTCGAAATTAGGCCAAACTAATATATATAAAAAAACACCAGATGGTATATTAGGACTCCAAAGAACTCTAATATAACTTAGATATTACTAAAAAAAGAATTTTTGTATAGAAATTCATCAAACGTTATATTTTTATATAGTAATTTTAAATTTTAATCTATTTTATATACCTATTTGGCTAATATTATATAAACTCAGATCTGAGTTGTATTAGAGTTTTTCAAGTTCTAGCGTACTATTTATTATTTTCAATATAACTATTGTATCAAATCTTTAATAATTATATTTATTAAAAATAATGTCAATTTAACATATATAAAACGATTTACTTATTATTTTTAATGCAACTATTATATTAAACTTTTAACAATTTATTAATTTTTTGATAACAAACATTGTAAATTATTTTTTTAGAACTTTGCTATATGGTGCATCATGTATTTGGTGCACCTAGTCATATAACTAAATTTATATTAATCAATATATGATGATTGGTCAATTAAGTCAAATTAACTAAAAAATTAATATATGTATATATATACAAGTGAATAATAAATAATTTATTCTTAATAAAGCTTTTTTTATTAATAAATAACTAATAAATAATTTGATTCTATTTCCAAGTTAGCATAATGCTTATTTTTTGATATGTTATTAATTAAATATTGCTTCTAATATATATTCTTTAAAATAATTAATATGTTGTATAAGCTATTTTCAGATCATTAATATTAAGTTATTGAAGTACTATATTGCTTATAATTTGCATATATATAAAAAATAAAATTTTTTGAAGCTAAATTTATTAAATGCTAATATTAACATATATTATATTTATTGGTTATAGTATTATAAATTAATCTATATATTTTAAGTGCATTGTTTTTATAAAGATAAATGTATATTTTTAAGCTATACTAACTAAAAAAAATAAAATTTATTTCAATAAATTCTGAAAACTAAATAATGTTTTAAGTTTATTTTTATATCTATATAAAACTATTTATATATATATATTTTTTTTTAATCTTTGCAATATCACGGAAGAGCGAATTTTTATTAGGTATATTAGTAGTATATTTTTGATTAATGAGAATACATTCTAACTATACTTGCGCCTTTTAAGCATCTAATTAAGTAGCTACCTATTACTAGGGTCTATACTAATACTATACCTATAACCTATTATTACTTAAACTATCCAATTAAACTTTCTGATGTCCTCCATCCTGCATCACCACCTTAATTACACCAACCTATAACCTTATACTACTTCATTAAAGACCACCCAGATCGAAATATGTTATACTACTTGTACTCTAATTCTATAAATTACCCAATAGAGTTCTTATACTTACCGGGTTACCCTAGGGAGGGTGTAGTATATACCTTCTAATCTTTCTATGTTCTACACATTTTCAGACTAGCCTTATGTGAGTTTGAGGACAAGTATTTGCGAGCCAAGACCGCTACAGCTGCTTTTGTAGAGTTCACCCAAACTCTGGTACTTACTTTACAGACTCCCTCCCATACTTCCGGAAATCCAAACTCCTAATTCAATAGCCTGGAAGAGCGGAACCCTTCTTCCAGTTATCTAATAGCCTGATTGGTATAGTACCTTGCTAAACACCTCAGTTTGTCTAGTTTTTTGGTATCCGGTTGATCATTCTTTATATAGTAATTGTCAAAGATCTGTGCTATCTCCTCACTCAGGTCTTGCCAAACAGGCTCCTGATCCTGTAAATTTGCTGGATTTATCTAATAGTTTTATTTAGGTTTCGTATAACTTATACATCACACTATATGTTCCACTACCTCCCAGTACAAGCTGGTACAACCACTATTACAAGTTCTACAACTTAATAGAATATAGTCTTCCAAATACATTTTCTATAAATTCGAATTTTCGTCGCCAGTAGGATTCGAACTCTAGTCCTGCTGCTTGGGGGTGCGACAACTTGTCAACTTCACTAAGTTGCTACACTCTAACTATCTATATTTGATCTAACTAAATTATTAAAAATTAATCACTAACCTTTTGAATATTACTTATTGCATAAATGAAATTTATTCAATAACATTTTTATATTTTGTGACTTTAAGTTGAAATTCTTTAATATAATTATCAAGATGCTGTCTGTTCTTAAGTTGTTTTTTGTAAATCACATGTTTGGCACCATGATTTTGATATATTATTTTTAATTGACATCATTTTCGAATATATGCTTTCTATAATTATGTTCTAGGTTATTGCCTTTTTAAGAGATCATCTAAAGCAGAGATAAATTACATGACAATTCCCGTGATTGGTCAAAAAATAAAAATTATAATTGGTCAAAAATTTTCAAATAAAAAAAAACTTTAATTATATAATTATTTTTATTATTCGATACGTATTACAATTATTTTTTAAAATTAACTACCATTTTTTAAAATGATCTTTATTTCACCATAACCATTAAAAAATTAATAAAAAATAAAATCGCTAAAATATAAAATTTGAATAATTTATTTAGTACAGGACCCTACTCGACAAGTTTGATCACATTAATTTAGGGTTAGTGTTGGTTCCAGCAAATTTTTGTCAAGAAAATAATAAAGATCCATTAAGTATTCTTTATATTGGTCGAATAACAGATCAAATAAATTTAGTGAATAAACTTGAGTAACTTATTTTAAATGCTTCAATTAATAAAATTTCTTAACTTACTATTAAATTAAAAATTTAAATATTATAAAGTACTTCAGTTGTTAAATATTTCTTATTATCATAACGAGAAATATAATAAATACTAATAACTCTAAATAGCTTATTTTAAATGCATTGATTAGTGAACATTCCTTATACTTAATAAACGAATACAAATTAATGAACCAAATTAATGAACTTAAATAACTTATCCCAAATTCCTGATCAATTAAGGACTGGGGTGGTTTAACTACATAAAAATTGTATCATATTTTTAGTTCAAACTATGTTGCTCATTGTCCAGGAATATTGAGAATAATAAGTAAAAAAAAAACCTATTTTAATACCTTCATACTCCTAAATTAAATGTTTGAATAGCTTATTTTAAATGCTTTAATGAGTAAACTTTTTTATATCCCATTCAGAGGTACCGAAAAATAAATTTTAATTAAATTATTATGCAATTTCAATCAACTAAAATTGTTAAAAAAAAACAATTACAATACAATTAAATAACAGTAAAATTTGCTATAATATAAGGGTTTTGACTTTAAAATACTCTATTTTGAAACCAAAAAAAAATTAATTGCACCTATCTGCAGAGGTGCATAACCTATCGGTCGGTCAACAAGCACTAAAAAAAAATTATATGTATAAAAATCGAACGTGCCAAAAAACTTAGATGGCAAGAATATACTGCGAAATTTAGGCAAAAAAAATATATATACATGTATAGAAAGAAAAAAAGTATATATTAATTAGAAATAGAATGTGCTGTGAAAATTCAGACAAAGAAATTCAAAAAAAAGAACCAGAGATTCAAGAATGCTATTAGAGATAAGACAACACCAAAGTGATTCAAAAATATAGAATGCTACTGGAGTTAAAAAAAAGATGCCAAAATGATTTTAAAAAATGCTATCAGCGAGAAAAACGCTGAAGAAATTTATAAATCCAAGAATTAAAATAATTTAAGTAAAAGGTCTCATTCAATTTATTTTTCGTTAGATTGCAGCTAAAATGATAATCGATAGATTACGCACCTCACCTGATGATCTGTATCTGAGATACATCAGCTGTGATCTGAGGCAAGTATAGTCTGAGACACAATATATATATCGAATATGTGGTAATTGTCGAATATGTCATATTTAGCGAATATGTTAGATTTAGTGAATTTAGTGAATTTATTCAAATATACACACTAGTAATATAAAAAGATATAAAAGGTCTACCTTTGCACTTCAATAAAATATAACTATGGGAAGTTCGAAGTTCCAAGTTAAAGAAATTAGAGTATTTAATTTGTGATTCACTTGTATAGTATAAAACTCTTGGAGTTCGAAAGGTTTGAAACAAATCAGTTGGAGTTCAATATTAGTAAAGTGTTGTTTTACTAATCCCCCATAAGTAAAATCGGTAATAATGATTGAAACTCGTGACCAATCCAGTGACTCTGTATAAAGAGATTCGTGACGTAATTCAGAGCTCTAATCTGACACTATTACTAAGAGATACAATTCACCTTAGTTACTCAGATCAAGTCTTTCCATGCCTCAATCGAAGTCTTACCAATACTGAGGTTTGGTTGTATTAGTTGTGGTGTTCTGATTAGAGTAGTTTGGTAGTTTTAGTAGTGTGTGGTTGCATTACCTAGGACCGGTGAATCTCTTTTCCCTTTATATACATACATCTATTATTTCAAGTTATCACTACAGCAAAAATTACATTGAGATCAAATAGTTGCAATTAATTGTCTTCACAATTAATTATTTGGTATGCCTGATCCCATTAGTATGAACAAAAAAAGAATAATTTAATGCCCAGTAATTAATTCAAATAAAATAAAAATAGTAAGAGAACTTACTATCTTATCAAAATATTCACAAACTTAAATAGCTGATTCTTAAATGCTTTAATTTTTTGGTTAATAAGTGTTCTTTATTCACCTGTTAAATAATTTAAATCAACTAAAACTAACAAAGGATATTTTACATTACTCCAAGAGGCCAAAAGAAAATTGCAAGAAGGCACTATAGAGCAGTGGACAGAAAATGGTTGCACTACATAAATATTGTTATACAAACATCTGTTGAATGAACTACAGACAGAAATTCGCAAAAAACGGCTCCAACTACGAACAGAAAATCCTAAAAAAAAAGAAAAGTTATATTAGTTAAAATAAAATAAGTATGATAAATAAATAAAATAAAATCATAAAATAATAATAATAATAATAATAATAATAATAATAAATAAAATTTACTAAAAAAATTATCTATAAATAATCATGTTTATTATTAAAATTTTATTTATTTATATCAATTTAATTTTTATATTTAATTAAATTGTAACATAATTAGATTGAAGGAGGCCTCCAACATAGAAATATAAGTTTTCACCCTTTCAACGTCACTCGTTTCTTCAACACGCCAGTACCTATCACGCACTCTTTCAGTTAATTCTGCCACAGCAGTTCTTTGATTTTTAGCCTTTTTTTGCTGTTCCGTTTTACCGTATTCTATAAAGAACTCCCAACTTTCATAAACCTTAAATCCACTTTCTTTAAACATTTGTTAGAACACCTTCTATACATCGATGGTCAACAACTTGTTGCTGTATATATGTTCATGAAAAATATGCTTACAAGGCAATAAATATCGATTGCGAAATAAGCAGTGATAGTTGAGAGAGGTCAATCCAGACGTGCCTTTTCCTTTCTCAAGCCTATTCATCACAGCACAGGCTTCTTTAATCAGCAGTTGCTGAAATAGGAGGGGAAACTTGTAAATTTCTTTGAGGATGTCATTATCAACACCGTAAGCAGATACTTTTTTAATGTGAAAATCAAAGGCAGCAATCTCGGATTTGGATCTTTTTTTGTAATCAATATCAACTATGTTGTACACAGCACCTAAAATGTAAAGAATGAGAAACGAATAAAAAAAAATTATCAAAACGATAATAGATAGACGGACACAGGGACGATTTTATGCAACAAGAAAAAATTTATTTCAAAAAAAAAACTCACTAATTCTTAAATTTGTTTGGAAACAAAAAAAGCCCGCCATCCACCCACATAATCATCCTTATTTTTGGATTTTTCAAAACAATGATTGTCATAGCTGATGCTGAAATTGGCTGATGCTGAAATTTGGGTTCCAATTTTAAAATATAAGCCTTGCTAGAATCTACATATACTCTTTAATTATAAATTCTAACCCTAAATTCTAACCTAACTATAAAAAAAAAGCGGTAAAAAAACACCCCAAAATTTGTTTAAAATTTTGTATCAAAATAGGTCCAAATTTCAGCATCAGCCAATTTCAGCATCAGCCGCGACAATGATTTAAAAAACTCCACCCACCCACCCACATTTTTCATAGATTTTTTCTTAAAAAAAAAAGAATTTAAAAACTTTTTAACAAAAAAAAAATCTTAATAAAAAAAAAAAAAAATCTTTATAAAAAAAAAAAAAAAAATAGTAATTTTTTTTATAAAAGATAAAACCCCATATCCATTCACAGTTATTCTGTATAGCACAAACAATAATGGTCTCTGAAGAGGTGGCAGGTAAATGAAATTAAAAAAAAAGCAGATTCATTAATTAAGCTATGCAGTGAAGATGTTGTCTTCTTTAATTCACTATGAAAAGATTCCAACAGGTTCATAGATATAACTTGCAAAAGCAAAGGGGAATGTTAACGAGCCTACAAGCCCCATTGCCGTGTATTTTTTGTATAGTTCCTTCTAATATAATTTTGTATAGCAGAAACAGAACAATGATTGATAGCTTCCTGGACAAGGCTTTCACAGCCAATCTTTGTTCGTTTGTGCATCGCTGCGATCATAACATCCTATGTTTTTTTTTCATATATTTGTTGCATCCACATTCTCATAGTATGAACGATGCAAAGAATAATTTGGCACTCTTGTTTACCGGCTGTTATACCAGGAAAGGCTTTTTTAACACTTTTAGCCTCGACACTACTATTGTCCGCAAGTACATAACGGGGAGACAGTAGCAAAACTTGTTACGGATTACCAACAGTATTTCTGCAACTGTTTCACTATCTTCACTACTTACAAAAAAATGAGCTCCTATGTTCTAGCAGCCGTAAGTATCATGAATGTAAAGGGTGAACAAACGCCAGTCATACCAGTTAGTCTTGTGAGTCAAATCTATGAGTGTCAACTACTCATACTGCTCAAGTTTTTTTAGTTGTTCAGGATGTACAAATACAATACCCTTAGTGGATCATTAGAGAGTACAAAAGGTTTCAACAAGATACCCTTTTGCTATTAAATGAGATTCAGCCTCAGAGATATCTACTTGTAAATTTGAATCTCCCATAAGGTGAGCTTCCATAGAACCGCGAACCTTGTATTTGATGTTTGCTACTTCTTTGTGCTTTAGCTTACTCACACTTGCGCCAAGACCTAACCTGGTCGCTGCATACTCTTTAACGGCAGCTGTAATTGCTGGTGGAGAATAATTTTTAACCGCTTCACTTTCAACTAAACTCCTAATGGCCTTTGACTACTTTATTCTATCACCTTCAAATAAAGAATGTGTATGATCAGGGGAGCTCTTATATCATTTTATATAGACTATCTTGGAAGCACTTAACCAAGAAATTTCAATTTTTGCAGAACATAGGCCAGGTAGCCGCATCTTTATGATTTGCTGTTTTTTAGTTAGAATATTTTCCTTCTGTCGGTTACTTGATTCTCGGTGCTTCATAAAACGGCATACAAAAATTTTTTGAATATCACTATTCACATTTTTATATGAACTTCACTGGGTCCAAATATTCATAACCAGTGGCTACCAATTATTGTCAAAATCCTCTAGGTGAACCTCTAAAGAACTATTTACATCAAATAAAAGATTGCATCTTTCATCTGGTGTGAGACTTGATATTGATATAACAACTAGAGAAGCAGAGTTAGAATCTAGCGGCATAGAAAACGTGCTATCCAAGGGAGCTGCGACATCTGAAGAAGAAGCAGACATGACACCTTTAACTGAAAAATAAATTATCCTTTTGTTTTGTTTTATTTTATCCTAATAAAAAAAAAATTAGTATACTAATACTTTAATTGCAAAAAAATAAATTAAAGCTTTTATTTACAAAGTTTGACTTAAATATAATTTAAAACCTGGTAAAATTATATTGATACCTATGCTATCGTATTTCAATATTTATTATAAGAGTGTTTTTTTAAAAAAAAAAAAAAAAATATGGTATATATAAAAAAAAAAAAAAAAAGTTTCCAAAAGTCAGAATACTAGGCTAATACATATATACAAACTGAATGGAAGTGAAATCAATATATTATAAACAGGTGCCGGGTTAATATTATATGCACCTTGAATATAGAAGTCGATATAAGCAAGTGCCAAGTTAATATCAAATGCACTTTACTTTGAGCGTGAGTTAACAGGGTTAACGAAAAAAAACTACGAAGTAAAAACAAAAAAAAAAACTTATAAATATATTTATTATAAGAAAAAAAAAAAAAAAGGTATTCTAAACATTGAGATCAAAAATTTTTGTGATCAAAAAAAAAAAAAAGTATTATGCGTGCTAACAAATTGAACATATTTTTTGACCAATTATAATTTTTGTCACTGTTGGCCAATCACAGTTATAATTTATATCATGTGATTTATCTCTGCTTTAACCGTCCTCCTTTTTAATTAATATAATTCTTAGACTATATATATTTATAATCTATAATTAAAGTAATTTATTAATTTTTTTTTTTTTTTTTAATATTAAGGTGGCCACTTAGGGGTCTGGCACATTTTATTAAACTTTGATATGAATGTCAGGGTAACTATATAGGCTACTCCTGATTTTGTTATATTAACGAAGGTACAATTAGCCATATGGAGTCTTTACCTTGAAAATGACCTTACAGTACATAATACTATAAAGTCATTTTCAAGGCAAAGATCCCATATATACAACTTTTGATTGTCTATTTAAGCAGTTTTGCATATATAACCTATATGAACTATATTAGATGCTATACCTATAACTCAACTAAGGGAATTATCTATTTAAACCCTCTGATCAACTTAGTGCTGTTGGATATTCTTCTTAAAGAGGAACTGCTAGGAAGGCTCCTTAAGACTTTAAAGTGGATATACACTTCTATATAGAGAAGTCTTTTATCCTTGTGCTAAACCTACTAGAGGGTCTATGTTCCACATATGTATCACCTAGATTTTTTGTAACTTACGTCTAGGCCAAGGCTAAGTACTTGCGGCTTTTTATCTCTGCTACCATTACCTACTTTGTGTCTTTGCAAAGTTCACCCAAACCTTAGCACCCACTATATGGACTATTTCCTGTATACCTGTTATCTCAAACTTCCAATTTAGATGGCCTAGAAGGACTGTAATCTGCTCTTGGTCTCCACGATTAGGTCCTTTTCCTCTAGTTACTCTCTGACAACCTGGTTGGTAGAGTGCCTTGCCAAATACTTTAGTCCCGTTTGGTTCTTTGATTTCCTAATTGATAATCCTTTAAAATAATTTATTAATTAAAAAAAGCGACATATAATAGATAATAATAAAATTGAAAAGTACTTTACCTAATTTAATAAATTTAATATCTTAAGCTTTACTATATCAGTCACCTGATTTGTCACATCTAAATTTTTTTATATATAAACTTATAGCAAAACATATAGAATTACATATAAACTTTGTTGCAATGATGTTTCTTTTCTTATATATTAACTTTATATTAAATTTTATGAATAAATATATTAAAAAGAGAAAAATAAAATACTTTTGAAGCTGAATTAAAATTTCCAATTTTTGTATAATTTAAAAATATAACTCTGTCAAAAGAAAAAATTTAATAGTTTTAAAGTAATAAATATATGTAAAATTATACTCTGAACAACTTTCAGTTAAAAAATAAAAAAGGTTATATTAGTAAAAAAAAAGTTTTTTATGTACTAATGTCAAAATTTTCAGTTTTCTATATAAAACTTTTTTTCTGCTTAGATAACCTGTTCTGATCTCTTAAGCAAATTTATATAAAAATTTTTTAAAAAAAAAATTTTTAAAAAATTTTTATATAACCTTTGATCTAATTTTTCACTTAGTAAAATGTTCAAAAAAAACAAAATTGGCAAAATATAAAGTGTGTAGAATTGTGTGCTAAACAAATTTGCTTAAGAGGTCAAAATAGATTATTTAATTGATGATTCTCCAGTCAACTGAAGAATGATCATAGCGAAACGTGATGCGGTTCTATATATAAATTACTATAGGTGCGAAAATAGAAATTTTCTAGTGATTGTCTAAAGAAAACTTTTTTTTATACTAAGTTAATCATCTTTGAGTCTCTAATTAAAGT
>CAJVPZ010003940.1:0-10469 GCA_910592135.1 Racocetra fulgida | reverse complement strand
ATGGCTCCATATGGTTACAGTAACAAATTCGAAAATTTGCCACCAGCCCGACTCGAACCGTTGACCTTGTCTGTGGGAGTTTGGGAGCTTAACCAATAAGCTACGGGGCCCAAACCCTAGTTTTAATTTTTATACTGATGGTTCTGTTATTGATATAGATACTAACCAGTACTCTATAGGTATAGGCTAGATTCAAATAGATAATAATAATCAAATAACTCACAAATTCTCAGCCAAGATCACCTATAGCCAACTTCTTACAAAGCTAAACTTTATCTATTTTGTCTGCTATTTTAACTACTCTACACAATTCTTGTATCAATATATATATTTTTTTGGTATTAAGGTGACCTCTTGGTTATCTCTTTTTATTCGATAATTGTTAACTCTTATAGTATAGTATACTAAACCATACATATATTGCTATATATATTAATCATCTAATTAAGCAAGAATATATAATACCACCTTATTTTCAAACACCCAACTTAAGACTTTAAAGCAGGCTTCTATTGAACTCTTTATCCTTGAGATAAATCTACTAGAGCCTTCCATATCTACAATCCAGCTAATCTAGACTTTTAGTAACTTATATCAAGTCTAAGAACAAGTACTTGCAAGCCAAATCTGCTACCATTACCTACTACCACCCTTATAGAGTTCACCCAAACCTCAGCACCTACTATACAAACTATCTTCTGTATACCCGTTATCTCAAACTTCTAATCCAGATAGCTCAGAAGGGCTGTGATCTGCCTTGGTCCCCATGATTGGGACCTTTTCCTCCGGTTACTTTCTGGCAGCCAGGTTGGTAGAGTGCCTTAACAAGCACTTTGGTCTCATTCAGTTTTCAAATTTTCTGGTTAATAATCTTTTATATAATATCGTTGAAGATTTGTGCTACCTCTCTATTTAGATCTTACTAAATGGGCTTCTGTGTGTGCTAACTCTGGATTTACACAGCTGTTTTACTTTGGTTTTGTATAACTCATGTATTATATTATATTTACAGCCTTCTAATATAACTGATATGACCAGTTTACAGATAGCAATCCATTCAAATACACTCATAGTCCATGGTGAGATTCAAACTCTGATCCTACCACTTGGGGTTGTGACAACTTCATCACTTCACTAAGTTGCCACATCCTCTTGTATCAATATTTATACAGACTCTCAATTCATTATTACTAAATATAACAAGCTTAATTTATTAATAATCAATTCTAACAAACTTCTCAAATTTAACATATAGCCTTTGTCATATATACTTCTTAACTTAATTCAATTATTCAGGTTACAAATTATTTTTCATAAGGTTTAGACCCATACTGATAATACTTTTAACAATTTAGCTAATTCACTAGCTAAACATCACATATTGCAAACATCATTAGACTTTAATCATACTAATAACTACAATCTATATTACATTTTACAGTGGGAAGAGAAATAGTATTCTGTAAAATACCCTATTAGATATTTTGTCAAAACTATTTGCAAAGCCTATATTCTAGCAATTTAGTTATCTCAAAAATGAAATAATGAATGGTCTTCACTTAATTAACAAATTAATTAAAGATCTATATGGCTTTACTTTAATTATAATCATAAATTTACATCCAACCTTACCAACTTTAAACTTAACTAACTCAAGTCTTTTAAAATTAAAATACTACTTAATGAGCTGCCTATATATTACTCTATCATACATTATATTCTAAAACTTTTCATAATAATAACTGCTTTCATTACAGCTCTCTTGATTCTCTATTACACTGGCATACCTGCACCAACCCTCTCTACTTTTATTAATTAATTTTATCCACTATTTCAAACTATTTCATTTTGTTGAACTTGATATATTCAATAATAAATTAAAGATTAATTCAAAAAATTCACAAATATAAAGCATTCTATAATATAGCTCCACAACCCTATTTATATTTTATAGAGTTTACTCTTAAAGGTCTAATTCTTTGATCTTTAATTCAAACTATTCAAGATTATAATATTCCTTACAAGATAGCATTAAATATTATAATTAATCTATTACTTAAAATTATATGAACAAATATAGAAACTTTATTGTATAAATTTTTCTAATTAGAAAAAACAACAACAATTAACTTTTTTATATTCTAACAACTCTAACTCCACTTAGTGTTTTAATAATCCAAACTCTGATACTTTAAACTTAAATTAGCAATTTAAAAATACTTGTACATAACAAATATATATATATTCTTATTTCTATGAATTACCAGATCAACTATACTTACATACTGGAGTCTGTCTATGGGTAGGTTAGGCTAAAAAGAAAATTATTACTTGGTTAATATGGGTTTGGGTCAAAATCTCAACAAGCAAAATCCTGACAGGTTATAATTCCAACAAAACAATCCCGACAGCAAAAATCCTGACATCTTGAAAATTAAAAATTTTGATAAAAAAATATCATAAACCATAGATAACCCAAGCCTAACATTTATCTAAAGTGACCTAACCCTAAAGTTAATTAAATTATAAGAGTCTACTTCACTCTAAACATATCCCATATTTGGGATTTCTACCTGATTGTTAAGATTTTTAATTGTAAGGATTTTTGACTGTCAGAATTGTTTTGTCAGGATTATAACCTGTTGGGATTGTGCTTGTCAGGATTTTGATCAGCACTTGTCTATATATTGGGCCAAGTACAGTTTTTTCTTAAATTATATCTTAACTATAGTAATCTAGATAAGGCTTTGACTACTCTAGTAAGTTTAGATTGCAGATAAATTTTTTCTGTTTAAACTTTTATTTTTGTATGTAATTTATATTTTTATTTGTACTAATACAAATAGTAGTAGCTTTATAAATCTCTATATTGTTATAGTAATTTACATTGCTGCTATTCCAAAAATTATTAATAAAAATATGAGCAAAAGCTCACTTTAATACCAAAAAATATAGAACCTAATAATAGGCAAACTACTTAAATTAGGCACTCAAAAGACACAAATATAGCTAGAATATACTCTTGTTAATATAACAAAGTTAAGGGCAGCCTATGTAGCTGTTTTGATATTCAAACTGAAGTTAATAAAATAGCCAAACTACTGAAAGAGTCCTACTACTTCTATCATATTCCTGACTTCTGGATAAAAATTCAAACTAATACTACAGAAGAAACCAACTTGATAGACACTCTACCAATAAAGCCAACAATACCAAATAAGCTAAACAAAATTTTAAACTATCTAAAAAATAATTATATTAATACAACACAACTAACCCTTCCCATCACAGACCAAAAGGCTGCTTCTAAAACCCTCAAAATATTATATCAACATTTTATAGTCAAAACAATACCCAACTCAATTCTAGCACTCCCGCCCCTCCCAGAACCTATCTGAGGAATCTTCTCTCTATAACATAACTTCATCTAGTAATATAAAACTTTCTTATCAAGCAACATCACTTCAAACTGACCCTACTATAACAGACACATCAACTGAGAAAAATATAACAGAATACAAATACAACGCTGCTCTCCTCATATATGACAAAATTACAATCACAACACACAACATACAAGGGTTAAATATAAGGCTCAAAACACAACTATGGCTCAAATTCTGCAATACACACCAGTTTCATATAATAAGTATGACTGAAACAAAGCTATCCGCATCTACATATACTAATTTACAAACCAGCAATACTTATTACTACATATATATCATAAACTGCGATATTCTAACAGCAAAAACTCAGAAAGCAAGCATGGGTACAGCAATAGCTATTACCAAACCACTTCAATCATATATTCACATGCCTTTACTTGTTTTACATTCTTATCAGCAGACCTTATCACTGACAGCGATCACAAAATTATTAGCATAGAATAAAAATACAACCCAAAGATAAAAAACTCCAGAAAGAAGGAAAAGAATAATATACCAATATGATCAAATGACAACAGATCTATAGACTAAATTTGCTCAAACAGCAACAAAGCAGATTAGCAAAAGTGGTATTGTAAACCAACAGATAACAGACTTTAAAACCCTCAATAAACACTAGCATGAATTTTATACAGCAATAAAATATGCAATATCAAAACATATATTAACTATCACAACTTCACCCAAAACCTTCTATACCTTTCAGCCAAGGCCACAACATTATACTATACTCTTACAACAATTAACAAACCAATTAGAGATCTAAGTAACAAGACCAACACAAACCTTGATATACACCAAATCAACTTACAAATCCAACAAATAAATAGACACAGCAAAGTGGCACTCATCCTGATAGCAGCCAAGGATTTAGCTGTAGATAATATTAATACAACAATAGACAAACTTAAAGCTATACAAAAATTAATATATTATGCAAGAAAACTTGAAAATAATATTGCTTATACACAAGCTATAAACCAGCACATCCAAAATAAAAATGATAACTTAGCCAAATACATGTCTAAGATGATCAATAGTATATTGAAAAGACATTCAGATCTAGTAATCCTTCATAATATATGTACCCCAACTAATATTATTACAGAAACTTCTTAGATCAGAAACCATATACAAACTCACTATGAAGTATAGACTAAATCTAATCCTACAAATGCCTTCCTCTGAACACATGACAACAAAAGAATAAACCAATACCTAAAATACAAACCTCTTGATACAAGAATTTTTCAGATATAATATCAACAGAAGAGCTTAATATAGTTATAAAGGAAGCACCACCAACAAAGCTACTAGTCCACAAAACATTTCTAATAAAATATTAAAGCATCTAGACAACACCATGCTCACAATATTACTCAATATATACAATACCTGTCTGCAGCTACAACAAATACCAGCTTTATAAAAAAACAGCTGCATATATCCAATATTATAAAAATAAACTTTTACTGAACACCTAGAGCACACTAGACCTATTACACTCATAAAACACTCAAGAAAAATCTTTATAAAGATAATCACAAATAGCTTAACAAAACACTCTTTCGCTACCCAATCCTTAATACTAACAATTATGTTGCATTATCTAATACATCTACAATGCTATCAATCACAACTCTAACACATCTAATCGAAGAGACTAATATATACTCAAAAGAACTTTGGGTCCAATCTTAGAACATGTTAAAGGCATATGATTCCATCCATATTTCACTACTAAAGGAAGCACTACTCAGAATCAAGATATAACAAACTATTACAAACCTTATCATAAACATATTTACTAACAGACCCAACATAGTAATAACTAATCATAGTACTACAGAGCCCTACCCAGTACATAACAGGATCGACCAAGGCAAAACTATAACACTTCTGCTTTGGCATATATATTATGACCTACTGCTAACAAAAATCACAAGAGAATACACAGGCTATACTATACACATCACCATTATGACAAACAACAGAATCTACAAAACAGAAGCTAACCATCCAGTCCTGGCCTACATAAATGACACAACATAGATCACACCATCTAAACAACAACTGGAAGCAATTCTCAATACCACAACAACCTTCTACAGCTTCACCAATATACAAGTAAATCTGAACAAATCAGTACTAGCCACACTAAACCCCACTAACACTCCTAGTATCACATTTAATGAATCTACTATAGAGAGCATAAAACACAAACAAGCTTTTAGATTCCTAGTTTGCTGGTACTCCATATAAAAAAGCCAACACCAATATATAACATCATTATTACAGAAACAACAAATGCACTCACAAAAATTAAAAAAGCCAAAATCACTAACAAACAAACAATATATATTATCAACACTGTAATCCTATTCAGAATTAGCTACAGAGTCCAAAATACTGCACTGTCTTCTGCTTTTTGCTCTACGATAATAAACAAGTATACAAATATAGTTAAACACAAAGCAGATCTCGCTGAATCAATTCTCAACTCAACTTTTTTCCATAACACTATATATGCTCTAAAAACTATTAAAGATATCCAAATACAACAGTATATCTCTCTTATCCTCTAGCAGCTTCACCACCCAGGATTTAATAAGTCTATCTTCAAAATCAGACTCTAGCAACTATAACACGCAGCAGCAACTACAAAATCTATCTTTCAGCACTACAACTACATAATAGCCCAACCTAAACATCTTTCACCTTCAGCACAGATGCTAAAAAGTCTACAAAAAACACAAATAACATTAGACAACCTTAGTAACAACTGGCCAATACCACTGTCAAACCCAGAACATTCAGTTAATACTATCTTACACCATCTTAAAGGCCTATACTAAACAAAAAAAAGCCTAAATCTACTAGAGTTATATACAATAGAACAACTTATAAACAATACACAAACAGATACAACCTCATAGTTTCATCTTCCACAATCGATACAAAAGATTCCTTGTGACAAAGAACCAAAATGGTTTGCCAAACTAAATAACATCATTAAAGAAAGAATTAAAACAGATAGCATCACTCTAACTAAACTTAACCCTTACACATTACAAACAGTAGTAGCTAAAAAACAATCATAGGTTTTTGAGCCAACACAACTCACAATGGAGAAAGTAACATCAATAGCACAAAACAAAGCAATAATACATTACTGGGAGCTTAACCTTACTACCTATATGCTAAAGCTTTGCACTGGCTGCAAAATCAATGATCCAAAACTACAGAAGAAAAAATGAGACCATTTAACCAGCTAATCACTATACAAGTTGATTGCAAACACAGAATCTGATACAACTTTACTAATATTACAAACTACAATCATTCTATCAAAGCCAAAGATTCTACTATACCAAGAGCTCTACCTAACAAACCTATAGCCAACTAGAGAGAATTAGCAATATATGAAGACATCAGTAACTCAATATATCCTAAAGCTGACCAAGTTCTCTGGCAAATATACTAACAGATTCCAAAGATAAGCATAATGATTATAATATTTACCTATCATAGCATTAACACTGCTGATAAAATTACATATATCACAACCTGACATACATCTAAAACAAATATTAAACTTCATTAGACCACTCCAACCTGGCCTTCTAAAAACAAAACCTGAATAGATACTCTATCTAGCATAGCACTAATAGCAAATGCTAACTTCAACTTTACAATTTACACAGATGACTTAAAGTTCATATAGCTTACCAACTACATACTCAACATATCAGCTTACAACACTAATCTTATCCTCTCTACTCACTTATAGGCTAACTGGCTTATATTTAAAGCATTTGTCGCAAAAAAGACCTTATTATTAGTATGGCTTTTATAGACCATATTTCTATCTATACTCAATCTGATACAAATACAGTCAGCTTCAATATTCTACACACTCACATCTGACAAAACATATATATAGCACACTGGCAACAAGCCTGTATTATGTATACATCTTGTTTTTTATTCGATATATCCAAAACACATAATATATAGTCAGATGGCACTTACAAAACAGAATGGAAAGATGGAATACCTACAAGCACTAATATCATAGAACACAATGCACAACTTTATTAACTTTTGCGACAAACCAACAACTAGATTCACTCATCCTAAACAATCTTAGATCAAGGCCTTCAAAATTAAATTACTATTAGCCAAACTCCCAACACTCTACATGCAACTCCAAAAAATACTCTAGCCCAAACTACCCAAGATGTGCAACTACAACCAAAACTAATACACACTGGATCTTTTGCTCCGCAAATACTACATCAGCTGCTCAGATTATTCAACAGACAATTACAAAAAATCTGTTTCAAAGCACAAGCCCACAAAGCAACAGAGAACCAACTAGCTAATATACTCCAAATATCAAATTTAGC
The DNA here is from genome assembly GCA_910592135.1 of Racocetra fulgida. Lineage (NCBI taxonomy): Eukaryota > Fungi > Glomeromycota > Glomeromycetes > Diversisporales > Gigasporaceae > Racocetra > Racocetra fulgida. The sequence continues at coordinate 2,611 of CAJVPZ010003940.1, read as the reverse complement.
TATACATTACCCTCTGGATATCCTACTAGAAATTATTCTAGAAGCCCAAACAACTACAATCAACCAACTACTCAAAGCAGCCCAAGGAAAATATACACCTACTACACTGATTCTATACAAAATTAATAAAGCAATCCATAAAGACATCTGGATACCAAGATGCCAAAACATAGTGAACCACAATACAACAACCACAATATCACAAAACCTATCAACTATCACAAGCAACTTGAATACAAGAATATGTGAACAAAAAACAAATATTGAAGAAATTTTGAAAAGAAAAGTCATAATATGGTTCAAGTCATTTATTCAAAATAATGCATCTCCAAAAAGACTTTCACAATCATAATCTAGGCAAGGCTTTGGCCTCTCTTAATAAAGTTTGAGTCATAGCTAAATTAGCTCAAGTCTTAGTTTTAGCTTTAGAGTATATGTCACACCTTTCTTTGTTAATATAATCATATAACTTTATTAATAAAAATTGAGGCAAGACCTCACTTTATAAAAAAAAAAAAAAAAAAAAAAAAATTATTATTTTATTTAAAGACAAAAATAAATTGATAACCTGTTACCATGTGACTCTTATATGATTAGCCAATCATTTTTATGATTGCTGTTCATATATAAACAATTGATAATCTGTGCTTTCTGGTTTTGTTTTTTTTCATTTTAACTTTCATTTAATATTTGCTGTTTTGCTTTTTTTTGACTCTTTGTTTTTTTGCTGCTTTGCTTTTTTGCTGATTTGCTTTTCTGCTGCTTTGTTTTTTCTTTGATTTTTTGCTTTTCTTTGCTGCTTTGCTTTGCTTTTCTTGCTGCTTTGCTTTCTTTGCTGTTTTGCTTTGCTTTTCTTTCTTGCCACTTTGCTTTCTTTGCTGTTTTGCTTGCTTTTCTCTTTTTTTTTAGAAGTTTGCTATTTATCACCACTAGTAATCATCACCAGTACATAATTAGGCAATCAATTTGCAAGATCAGATGTAACATGCAGATCAGTTTTGTGTAATAAAAACAAAGAATGTTTTAAAAAATCAATCATATCTTAAAATTTTGTCTATGAAACCATCTTTTAGCTCTAACAAAAAAAATTTCTTTCAAAATTTTACTATAGGTTTTTGTTTAACTTTATTATCAAACCATTATCCTTACCCTAATATCAAAACAAATAAACTTTTGTTTAATAAGTTTATATATTACACCTAATTATATTTTGTAAATCACTGGTGATGATCACCAGTAGTGATTTGTAGTAATTTTCTTTTTTTTATTAGTTTTTTTCTTTCACCCTTTTTTTTCATACACTTTTTTTTATACTTTTTTTTCTTTTTTGCAAATTTTTTTTTCATTTGCTTCTTTTTTTTTGTTTCTTCTTCTTCTCATTTCTTTTTTTTATACTTTTTTTTCTTTTTTGCAAATTTTTTTTTCATTTGTTTCTTTTTTTTTGTTTCTTCTTCTTATTTCTTTTTTTTTCTTTATTTTTTATTCCTTTTGTCTTTTTTCTTTCTTTTCCCTTCATTTTTTTCTTTTCATTTCTTTTTCTTTTTGTTTCAGGAGGGAGATTTTTTATTTTCATTTCTTTTTCTTTTTCATTTCTTTTTTCTTTTCATTTCTTGTTCATTTTCATTTCTTTCAATTTTTTTTTTTTATATTTTGTTTTCTATCTGATTTTTTTTTGTTCCTTTTTTGCCTATTTCTTTTCTTTGCTTTTTATTCCTTTTGTTTCCTTTCTTCTTTTTCACTTCAGATCTTTTTTTTTTTTAAGATATAGTTTTGTTGTTAGAATTGTAGCTAGAGCCGTTATTAAATATTTGGGTCGTGGAATAAGTGGTTTCTTTTTTTTTTTTTTCTTCTTTGAACTAATACTAACTTTCTATAGATTTGTCCCTAGAAGGCCAGACAGTAGAAATTAGAATCAGGATTTTTGCAAGATACATTTTTTTTTTGTTGTTTTTTTTTTTTGCTTTTCTTTCTTTGAACTAACACTTTCTTTTTTTTGTAGGTTTGCTTCAGTAGAAAACTAAGTATTGAAGATAATATTTGGGATAGTTCTAGGCTTTTATCATTTGGTTTGTCATTTAAAGAGTATAGAAATTTTTAGCTTTCATCATTTGGTGCTGTAGTTTGGGGCTTTTGTCATTTGGTGCTGTAGTTTTGGAGCTTTTATCATTCAGTACTGTAGTTTTGAGGCTTTTATCATTTCAGTGCTGTTGTTTATAGAGTCTGTAAACTCTGGTTTTCATCGTTCAGTGCTGTAATTTTAGCTTTCTTGTTTGGTGTTGCAGTTTCTTTAGCCATTTGATTCTGTAGTTTATGGAGATTCTGCATTATAGGTTTGTCGTTCTGGTTGAATCTTGAATGTAATAATCTTGGATCAGAAGAAAAAAAGCATTAGCTAATACACTTTCTAAAATTCTATGCTAATGATGCTGTTATTTCAGAACCTTCATCACTTTAGGTGTTGTCATAATATTGTTGTGATTTTATAGATTTTTTTTTTTATATATATTTTGTCACGATATTATAGTTTTTTTTTTATACAGTACGGGACAGTAAAAGACATCCAATCTATACATAGAGGCGCCAATTTTTGATGCTTATATAATCAATTCTG
>CAJVPZ010003939.1:0-10471 GCA_910592135.1 Racocetra fulgida | reverse complement strand
TTTGAAACTTGAACTGACTAATGTATTCCATATTCTAGATAAGATTAGATGAATTGGCATAGGAAACTTAGATCAGAGGGTTTAATTGAGTAACTCAAGTAATAGTGAATTATAGATATAGTATCTAATATAGCATCTAGTAATAGGTAGATACTTAATTAGATATTCAAAAAACACAGATATGGCTAGAATATACTTGTCTGGAGCCCCCTTAAAAAGGGCACCACATGATTCTATAATCTAATAAAAGCAGGATGCCAAAGAGGCTAACTTTAACTATAAAAAAAAATTTTTTAATACTGTATTTTTTTTAAAAGATGAAATTATAAGAAATATAACTAACCAATTTACTTTAATAAAAATGAAATAAAATTTTTTAAAACTTATTTTGGTAATATATATAATCTAAAAGTCTTTTTTTGTTTAATTATATGAAGTATATACAGTATAATACAAAATAATAGTCAATTATACTGTATATATATTATGTATTCACATTAATTAGTTAGATATATATACTGTATAGTTTTATATTTTTTAAAACTTAGCTTTAATTTTTTTTGAATTTTATTTAGAAACTATAATAAATATAACAGATTAAAATAAAATCATATTAAAATGAAATGAGAGATAGTGTAAAATAGACAAGCCACCAAAAAATACAAATTTTTGAGTTGTATTTTTTTAGCATTTTTTAGGATTAAAATTAGAGTTTAAAAGCAGATTTTATAATAAACAAGTATAAGTAGGTTTTAAAGGATTAAATAGAAACTCTTCATTTTATTTTAATCTAATTTTATTATGATTTGTGACAATAAGAGTATAATGACTTAGTGAAGTGGTGAAGTTGTTACACCTCCAAGTGGTTGAATACTAGTTCATTTTCTACAGAGAATGAAAATTGAATTTAGAAAAAAACAGATTTAGCAACTATCATTGTGGTTGAGAAAATTTGAAATCCTGTAACTGTAGTCATATCAAGATAACAATTAAAAGATCTTGGAGCATTTGTGTAATAAAGAAGTTATACAAAAGAATGCAAGTCAGTTTAGTTTATGCAAATCTCGATAAGTCCTTCAAAGTGCAAAAAACTACAAAGGTGATATGATAGTAAGGTGTTTACTTGGCAAGTCCCGAATATTGTAGAGAATTAGTGAAGACTTTTGATAGTACTATTGGAATAGGCTTTACCCAAAGCTGATATAACTAGACAAGAATCAGATACTCAGAGAGAGGTACTTCATCAACCAGACCACCAGAATACTAGAAGAAAAGATTTGCAATGCAAATATCAAAGGATTGGTGTTCCTTCTAGGCCATCTGGATTGGTAGTTTGGATAGATCAGCTAGAGAGTACTGAAAAAAGAAAGGTATCAAGTTGTCTTGAAGAAGATACTGAAATTTAAGTAAACTCTATAAGGGCAAGTAGTAGATTGTATAGCAGCAATCAAACTATAGTATATTGTAGTTAAAATGTTATAAAAAAACTGTTAATTACAAAACAGCTAAAGAATACTTCTGCTATGAAACTGAAATACAATTGGTGGGCTATAGCCTGTACATATTAACTGAAAGACTAGATCAGCTAAATTGTGAATACAAAAAGCTTTAACAGATTTATCACAAAGATAAAGTAGTTTTAAGAGGCCTTAGCAGTTCTTTTTTAGGAAAAATATCTAATAGTACTAAGTTGATCATAAGGTTTAATTAGATAACCTAAATAATAGTGGGTTATAGATATAATATTTATAGTAGTATAGAACTTAATAATAGACAAACTACTTAAATTAGCTCAAAAGGCACAAGTATGGCTAGAATATACTTTTGTTAATATAAAAAAGTCAGGTAACCTATGTGATTGCTCTAGCATTTATAACTAAAGTTAATAAAATATGCAAACCTCAAAGTGATTACCTTAACATTAAAAAAAAAGATCTGTAACAATAAAAAGTATATTATTATATTAGAGATTCTATTAGTATATTTTAAAAGATTTTATTAGTATATTTTATTAGTATAATTTATTGTCTAAAACAAAGTAACAAACTCTTATTTCTATATATTGTAATACGAAAATTGCTTTTTTGATGCACTATATATTAAGAGAATTATAATTTGATGCACTGTAATGCACTCTGATCACAGGGTATAAATAGTGATCATCAACTAATTAAATTAGTTGAATTTTTTTTTGTTTCAATGCATTATACTAATTAATATATTTTTTTTTTAGTGACAGTTTTAGGTTGTTATCTTCATTAGTGTCGTAGTTACCAGATTTTTTGCTAGAGTTGGTGCCTTCGTCGTTACCAGAGTCATCGTTGGAGTTGGTGTCGTATTTTCAGCTTCGTCGTTGATACTTCAGTGAATTGTGTGTCGCCATTGTTGCTGGCTGTTGGTGGGAATTTGTGTCGTACTCGGGTACTTCACGTCTTGTATGTTAGTAATGCCAGCTTTGGTTGGAGAAGCTGCCCCTGATACTTTTAGTTTTGTTGCTAACGCGTAATTGCACGATTATATCAAGGTTATGTTTAGTTTAAGAAGTTAGAATGAGTTTTGTTTGTTTGAGTTCGTTACTAACAGGTGTTCTTTTTTTTTTCTAGGACGTTCATGGAAATTGTGGGTGTTTGTCTTGATATTCGGGATGTGTGTTTTTATTTGTTCTTTGTCTTGTTTTTTTTTGATTCGTGAAGCTGCTACTAACATTTATTTCTTTTTTTTTTAGGATCGCTAGGCTTTTTGGAAAATGTTGGGCGTTTGTCTTGGTAATCTTGGGAAGTATGATTTTGAGATTCGTTGTTCTTGTTTTTTCTTGCTTATTAACTTTTTTTTTGTTCTAGGCTTTTTAGAGTGTTTCTGGACTTTCTTGAGATTTGTGGAGTGTATATGTTGTGAACTTGGGACATATAGTTTCATTTTTTTGTTGTTGCTTTTTGTCTTGTATCGCATTACTAATGGTTTATTTTTTCTAGATTAGGTCAGTTTTAAGAACAGCTTTATAGTTACTATTTCTTCGCTGTTATTGTAGATTATAGGAACTCTTTTTTCAGGTGTTTTCAAGGACGTCTTTGAACTTTTCTTTCCAGTTCTTAGGTTTGTATATTTCTTTGTTTTGGTCTTGTTTTCCTTTTTTCTTTTGGGTTGTCGCTTATTGCATTACGCAATGCTCTTGTCACTGGTGTCGTCGTAAATGGAGTGATGAAAACACTTTCACCGCTGGTGTTGAGTGGTGGATTATTCGTTGGTGTCGTCACTATTGAAGTGAATTATTTATGTTTCGTTGATTTCGTCGTCAATTTCGTCGTTATTGCCATGGTTGGTATTGTCATTGTCTGAGGAGTCTTTAATTTATCGCTTTTGCTGTTAGTTAGGTTAGGATGTCTTGGATTTATCGTCTTTGTTATTAGTTAGGGTTAGGGTATCTTGGATTCTATAGTTTACTGTTAAATTGGGTTAGGGTTGGATTAAAGTAGATTTAGAGTAGATTAGTAGTTGCGCGAAATAGCATGATATAATCGTTGTATCATGCTGCGCAAGTATAATAAATTAATCGTGTAATAATTATTTATAAATCATCATATATCATGTAAATGCTGTAAATCATATAACAGCTTAGTAATTATATTGATCATATCGATTACGTGATATGAGGGGTGCACCATGGTGCAGATGCACCAAAAAATAAAATCTATATATTAAAATATCAAAAAATAACTTTGCATTTTTCATCTGTCCACTTATATGATTTAGGGTTATACAAAAATTTTAGACTTATCCTACACCCTACATATCATTAATCTAGAAAAAAAGAGGAGTTTTTTAGTATTACATTAAAAATAGTGTCATTTTTTTTAAACTCTATTTTCTTATTTTACACTCCTATATATTATTAATTTATAAAAAAAGAGGAGTTTTTTTTTGTGTTATATTAAAAATAGGACCTTTTTTATGGCTTTATTTTTTTATTTTTTTTTTTTTAGCAATCCTGTTTACTTTATTATTGGAACAGACTTTCATCCTTATACGGCATAAGAAATCTAAATCTATAAGTATTCCAACCAAAATGTAAACTCACCTATAATGTACTTTGCAGATGCTGTAACATCCACTTGCAGTTAGGGCAAACTAATAAACTGCTGTGTTTTGCCCAGATGCGATCTGCTTAGCAACACTTAGCCTTCTCCAGAGATCTGAAACTCACTTCGAACTTATTTTCTCTGGATTTCTCAGCTGGCTGTTGCTTGCTCTGTCAAGATTCCTACCCTACAATAGAATGCTGCTAAACTAATGACACTTTCTCATAAAGAAGGAAAAAAGAAAAAAAAAGGATAATGAAAAACGAAAAAAGAGTAAACAATAAAACTAATATATCAAAGAAAACAGATACTAATACTAAGAAATATAAAAAAACTAAACTAAAACCTAAAAGAAACTATTGCTAAAAAGAAGAAAACCTGCTAACCAGGCAAAACTTCTAATTATACAGAGTCACGATCTACTATTAAATGCAAGAGTTTTGACGAGAAATCTAAAACTAAAATAAAATACACTATAACTCATGCCAAAGGTTAAAAATTATATACAGGTGACTAGAGGATTTCTGTATATCTCTTTTTACTTTACTTTATTCTTTCAATTAAATCTATATCTTCATCTGAAAGTATAAGAATTTTGGAATTTTCACGTATTCTATCTAATGATCACATGTTTGTATATCCTCAACAATATGACACGTAAGGTATTCTTCTAAATAGTAATTTGAATTGGTTGGGTTATAATCGATTAATCGACCTGAACTAAATAAATTTTAGTTAACCGGTTGAGGAAATTCTTAATCGGTTGACCCAATACAACTGGTTGAAAATTGGATAATCGGTTGGCAGAATCAATATAATATGAAAATGATGTAAAGAGAGAATAAAGGGTCCGAAAAGTTCTGAAAAGAAAATGAATAAACATAAAGACAAGACAAAAATTCGAGTAAAGAACCGAGAATTTCTGATAGTAGTAAATAGTTAATTTTAACCGGTTGACAATCGGTTGAATTAAATAATTCGGTTCGATTAACTGATTAAAGAAATTTTTCTTAGTTCAAATCACTACTTCCAAACACTTATCCAGTTACTAAATTTGCTGGCATCATCTATTTTACATATGTTATTTGTCATTATACAGATTTTCCTGATATAGAAGTAATAAATATTGTCAATCTTTTAGAGGGGGTATGCTGAATTTCCCACTTTTTGTCAAAAATTATGGCTAAAAATATCGAAGGGAGAAAAATACTGTATTTGTGAGAGCTCAAGACAATGAAGATGTTTCTAGTTGTTTATTATAGAACTAAAAAGCTTTAAATACTTGAGTTGGAAGTTTTTTACCACTACTGTTACCAAAATAACTCTTTTGGCTTGAATGCCAAACATGCAAGAGAGTCTACCAAGAAAAAAAGCTTAACCCAAAGCACAAACCAACTATATATGCCTGCTTCTTGGTGTTTCATATATAAGTCTTTATCAACAACAGTACCAATAAGGAACTTTAGGTATCTTTAGACTTTTTAGAGCCTTGAATCTTCAAACTGTTTTGATGTGATCTTGGTTCAAGTAATTGTCAGAAAGAGTTGCTTTTGGCTTTATTTTCTTATTATATAGTTAATAAATCATTTTTTAAAGATATCTTACAATCTACTAAGCTGATTTTGATGATTTAACTATCATTAGAATCGTCTCAATGAGCTCTACAACTTTAATTAGAGACTCAAAAATAATTAACTTAGTACAAAAAAATTTAGAATCTAATATATTTAAATAAATTCCAGACAAACAATGCTCTGCATTTATCTAGTATTTATTATATGTATATTTTTAGCTTTAGTTTAATAATAAAATTTTTGACAAATAATATTAATTTTAATATAATATTAGATATATTAACTGGTATATTAACAGGTGCGTTAACTGGTATATTATCTGGTATGTTAACTAGGTTGTTAAATAGGTTGTTAACTTAGTTGTTAAAAGGATTGTTAACTGGAATATTAACTGAGTTATTAACTGGATTGTTAATTGGGTTGTTAACTGGATCATTAACTAATAGTCCAAAAGATATAAAAACCCTGCTTTTTTCCTCAAAGCAAAACAAACTGTCTCTTCTCTACTTTTAATTTCTTATCATTTATAGTTTATTTTCTTGGAAGTGTAGCCATCGCCTACCTTCTTTTTATTGTGTTTAATAAAGTTTTTATTGTGTTTTTATTGTGTATTTAAAGTTAAATCATCACCTCTTCTTTCTTCTTTGAGTATTTATTTTTGGTATAATGAGTTAAGCCATTGCCTCTTCTCTTTTTTTTTGAGTATTTTATTGTGTTTTAGAATTAAAGCCATCACCTCTTTTCTTTTTAGTTTTATTCTTTTCTTATTTGCAAACTCATTTCTTAACCCTCTTACATATTAAGTTAAGTAGTATAGCTTTACTAAGACCTCGTATTGCTATATTACAATACCTATTGTTCATTTAAGTTTTAAGCATGCCAACCCCACTGGGAGTCCAAACACTTTTGCAGTAACATGATGTGACACATGAAAAATGGCCAATTGGGATGCACAAATTTTAATCATCCCAAATCAGCCCAACATCAAAACAAAACATGTGCACAAAAAGAAAAAAAAAAGAAAAAAAAGTGAAAATACTCAAAAACTAGTGTTTAAATCAGCCTTTGGTCACTAACAAAAATGTTGGTAGCATAATTTTACATATAGAAATGATCTTTAAAGACCTATAACCACGAATCCTAACTGGAAACATCACATAAAGCCAAAAAAGCTTATTCGAATGTGCCACAATACACCACATCATGTTACTGCAAAAGTGTCTAGACTCCTGTCGGTAGGGTTGGGGGCACGGCAAATTTTTGGGGCATGCCCTCTATAGATATATATCGTAATTAGCAATGGCCAATTTGATAATTGACCAATTATATAATTGCCCTATATCACATGATAGGGGCATGCCTCTTAACCCCATGCCCCCAACCCTACCTGGCGGAGTCGTGGAATGCCTGTGACTTCCGTGCCGCTCACTCTATTTATAGTTATTTTTTAATTTTACATAATTACTAATATTTTTCTATTAACTCTTACTTTTTAAAACTGAAGTATATATTATCTTAAACTTATTATTTTTATAAACTTTCATAAACTGCAGATATTAACATACAAATAGTAATATGTATAAGTACATGGTAGTACTTAAAAATTTTATAAAAAAAACCGTTCAAACGAATACATGTAATAAAATTTAACCAAACTCAATATTTATTACAATATTTGTGACCTTAAATGTCACTCTATTAATAACCAAGATTAAAAATGATCTTAGAAGTTTCATACAAAAACTCGAGATCAAATATGTATAAGACACATTTATCAGAAGATACGATGTATATAAATCAGCAAATATTATTCTGATGTTACGTATTTGTAAGCAATATAAGCTACGATCACTGCGACAACAGGTACAAGCGAAGAAAAAAGGCTATTTTTTGAATCGAAAAAGAAGTCAGATTGTATTAAGAAACCAAAAATTATCATTAGAAAGTGACATTGACAAACCTAGATGGTTCTTCTTTTTGTCGTGGTACATTTTTTGGTGGGGGTTTTGCTGATGGTGGTGGGATTCCCTAGTAACGATACCGCAAAACCATTTAATAAGGAAATATCTCGTGGCCAAAAAACAGTGTTTATTATGTATTTAGTTAAATTAAAGGTTAAAGTTAACCAGATAACAAAGACTTAATATATTCTATTTAATTTAACTAAGAAAATATTGAATAATCTTTATACAGATCATAATAAAACATTAATTACTAACATCTTTTAATTCACCAATTTCTAACCCTTTTAGGATTTCAAGGGCTTCCTCAGAATGTCCAACATCTTCAAATGCTTCAGTGGCATCCTGACCTGCTTCATCAAGAAGGACTTCTTCGCCACCAGGGTGCTAAAAACAGTGAATAATTATAATACAATATATTTAAATTTTCGACGCGTTACTTCATAATCGCTGGTGAAAAAAGTTAAATATGCATTTTATCTTGAGTTTTAAATGCTCTAAACCTGCCTCTTCAATGAATTTTGTTACATCATAGACTTTGCCTTTAATAGAAACATACAAAGTGGAACCCTTTTCTTTGTGGTCAGCGAGCTCCGCAAGAGTAAATTGCTTTTTAGAAGACATTAGGACAGATACTTTAACAATGTGTTCGTAAAAGAATTGAATGGGTTTATACGTATTATACGCAAAATATTGTTTCGTCAGTGTCCAATAGAATTTATGCTATCTTTTCATCAGTCGTACAACTCTATGGGGGAAAGGTGTACGTACCTTAAATATCTCATCTTCATAGCTGATGTCCGTTAACTGCGAGGAGGTCAGATTGGTATCGTATACCACATATGATCCCTGTTCACCTATATTACCATTTTATCAATGGATGTGTAAATATGCATCGGCGATTTGCCCATACGTGGGAACAGAATAAAAAGTATTCATCCACATGGGTTATGCCACGAATTACTGGATAAATTATGCTCCTTAAGTCAAAAATCACTTGGTTGCCGTCATGATAACCGTGTATTAAAGGAAATATATAGATTATTGTAAATGATTAGGTTTCATATAACACTCGGAAATTTTCACCCAGTAAAGTATACGAAAAAATTTTAGTTAGTGGAAATTAATTTAGCCGATTATTTCCGTTGTTATTATAGATTAACGCTTTCATACGTACCGCTGTTATATCATATGCCAAAAGCGATTTTACATTAACTAGATTTAGGCTCGGGTGTTCACGACCTATCAAATATTCAAGAAACACACCAGTAGCAGCACAAAATATATCGATATAACGTAATGCAATGCAGCTTTTATAACCAACCAAACTATGTATATGATCCGATTTGGGCCAAAGTAGCAGAAATACGCAAAAATCTAAACATAGCAATTTTTTTTTCTACGTAGCTAATTTTTAAAATGTATACCTTTTGGATATTTTCACAGGGGTTTTTAGACATTTTCGCGGGAGAATGTCTCCCGCATATTGGCCAATTAATTGAGTTATGATTAAGGCTTACTGATTTCTTATTCGAATAATATTCGAATAAGTACTATTTATTTACGTAGTTTTTAGATGCAGTGCAGCTAATAATACTATATGCGAACCAGCCAATGACTATTATTCTACGAAGCTCTAGTTATAATTTGGTGATATGATCAGGAAAAGTCAAAGTAGGATTTTAACATTAATGTTGGGTTTGGTTGATCCAATCTTTAACCCACTCTACGTATTAAATGAAACCTTGCTTTATATCCTACTTTGAGACTTTTTAAATCTGCTTCAGGTTGCATTAGATTGTTTCAAAATTATAAACCTATTTTTAAACTTTGATATAATGCTCTTTGCGCTAACTTATCTGAATGTCCAAGATAATCACCTTGAATTAGGAAGAGGAAAATACTAGCAAAGATTTTTGTTTTATTGTCTACGATCCAATTAATTGATTCAAATTAGTCACTCATACGGAGTTTTTCTAGGATTATGAATTACCGATCTACTCTCTAAAAATTAATGAATTTCCAAGGATCGAAGTTGATTTAAATCAGGTGACGTTTATGAACTGAATATTTTAAATGTTTGTACGTACGTACGTACGCATTAACGTAAGTAGACATATTTAAATCATAAAACATCACTTGATTTAGATCAAAATGTCAACCCTAATCGAAGCATACTGGAGGGTTCCACGAACCTACAAATATAATGAGAACCATCATGGCAGAAAATAATCCTTTATGGCTTAAGTCTGTTGTTGACAAATTACATAAAAAACAGGAAATCAATTGAACGACCTAATTGCCTATGAAAGTTGAGTATAGTGTTCGAAAACAGATTAAAAATCCTGGTTAATCCGGGATTGATCCAAATCTGATCCAAATCCGTAATTTGGATTGAATCTGGGAGTGATCTGTGCCAATCCGACTGTTTGTCACATATATTTGTCACAATATAAGTGATAAATTTGAATTTATCATTTATATTGTGGCACAAGGTGTGATATATTCGAATTTATCACATAACAAACTCGAATTTATCACATAGAGTGATTATATAAAGACATGACCTAAATTAGGCCCAATTTCATTCAATCTGGGCTTATTCTGACGTTTTAAAGGTCAAACCTAATCTGACGGTTTGGATTTGCACAAATCTGAATCCGATTTGTGTTGACTTTTTCAAACACTAGTTGAGTATATTCCTAAAATTTTTAAAATTTGGGGTTTCTTAAGGGTAGGGTGAAGGATCTACATTTCTAATAGTAATCACATTATTAAATTTTTTTACAATAACATTCAATTGAAATCAGGTGATGATCATATGTTATTTATATATATAGTATAACTTAGGTAAATTTTG
>CAJVPZ010003938.1:0-10472 GCA_910592135.1 Racocetra fulgida | reverse complement strand
AAAATTTAAAAGAAAAAGCCGGCCGGCCGGGTCATTTTTAAAATTTAATGTTATGAGAAACAAAAAATTAATTTTGTATGGCCTTACTGAAATTTACGCAAAATTACATGAAATGTAAAATTGTAATTTTTGTAACACAACCCTAGAGCCGAGCTTTAAATAGATCAATAAGAATACGATTAGGCAGAGGAGATAATGGAATCACAAAATTAGACGCTAAAAACGCAATAATATAACATACCATCGTATGGTTTAGTGCACCGGCAGCTGTTCGAATATTTACGCAATACTGCCAAGCCTATTAAGAATAAGCCAAAGTTGGGCGAAAATCGGGTTACTTACGGTCATGCATGATGGAATCGTAGCAGTGCGACAGGCTCTTCTATTTTAATCATTTTAGTTCATAAATTCTTCCTGGAGTGCATTTTCGCTTTGCGAATACTTTGGTAATGTTTGGTGATTTTGGTATTGTGAATCCTACAAAGTTAGTATTCACTTACAATTTAAAAACATTACAATGGAGCAATCCAGTAACCTCTAGCCGACCTCCAAATAAATATACACGTTCTGTTTGTGATTTCAGAACCGGAAAATGGTTATGTTTCCCGTACAGCAAATCCTACCATGGATATTTTAGATACAAGAACATTAATGTGGGGAGTTGGTAGTTAAATTGGTGCACCATTAGGAAGATTTGATTACACAGCTACTTTATTACCGAATGGTAACATTGTCTACATAGGCGGTGTAGATTCTTCTGGTGTGGTAGGTAAGAATTGAAATAAATGAATAAGTGTTGGTTATGATCATTGATCTCGTTTTCCTTATATAATATCAATGATGACACATGGCATTCGATGGTATGTTTGTTAGCGAAAGACTTAAGTTGTTATGAGATTTAATCTATGGTATTACATATATTAGGCTACTACGGGTTATCTGCTTACACCTCGAGGACATCATTCTTCAAGAAATTTTGTTATAATCTATGTTCTTCATAAAATACCTTTTTTTTTTTTTTTTTTTACAAAAGAAATATATATATATAATAGCAAAAGATGGCCGTCTTATTGTAGATGGAGATTATATTGATCGAAATGGTTTTAGACGATTTTGTAGTGTTAGATATCGGATGATCGATTTTTACTTGGGTATTCCTACTCTTTCATTTCCTTCACGTTGCTAACATTCTGCAACTTTGGTTGATCATTGTATGATTGTAGCTTTTGAAAGAAACCTTTATCTACTATCACCGACAATGAATGAAGTATATATATTTTAGATACAAGTGACAATTTGATTATAAATGCATTGGCGAATATAAACCTGATGGACCCGTAACAACAAAAAATCTGCTCTAACAACGAATTCTGCTCTGACTACTGCTAGCATTAACGCTGACACTAATAGCATCGATCGCAGCTTTAGCATTTTTATTTGTTTTAGCTATCGGTCTATTAATTTTCTTGTTATAAAAGAAAACGAAAATAAAGTTTATTTCAAGTATACATTTTACAAATCGATATATCGTGGGATAACTAATAAGACCGGGAAATCTTTATTGGAAGTTCTTGCCACAAAGAATATTCAAATACTACGTACTATAAATTTAGATTTATAGATTCAAATTATTATAAAATTTTGTATAGCCTTCGGTTTTATTTTAATAAGTTGATGTGACGATCGTCTTGTGCTAATAAATATCAACAGATCCTCAAATATTTTTTGAAATTAGTATCTCTTTTTATGACCCCCAAAGATGACTTACAAAGCGATTATTTTTGATATTGGCGGTGTGTGCGTTGGTTCTCCTTTTGAAGGAATAATGAAATTTGAAAAAGAACATAATTTGCCTCATAATTATATAAATGTTATAATGTGAGTTTGACTAAAAATTATTTTTTTCGGTATCCTTAAATAAATTTCCTCTTCAAATTATTTTTTTAAAAGTGTGAAGAAAGGTGAAAATGGCGCTTTTCAGGTTTGTTAAAAAAAGAAATTGGGGCAGTGGCATTTAATTAATTAGATCTTTTAATTGATTGATTGTGTATTTTAAAAATAGCGATTCGAACGTGGAGAAATTTTACTCAACGAATTTTATCAAGTATTCAGTGAAGAATTATCAGATCCAATTAATAAACAACATTATATACAATATCTCAAATTACGTGGGGGTAAGCCCAGAATTCTAAATTCATTTTATTCGATGTTTAAACTCTTTTAATATTCATCTGTTTCATCCGTATAAAAAGAAACCGCACTACCTCAAATTCCAGATCAAATATTAATAGATGGCAAATCATTATTTCGAAAAATGATGTCTGAATCTGCAAAAATCGATCCAGTCGTTTTCACTGCACTTAAAAAACTTCGTTCAAGTAATAAATTTAAACTAGCGGCTTTGACAAATAATTTTCTAATGCCAACAGATGATTTAAAAGAAATCGAATTATTGGGTGGTACTATACCTCAGGAGTTGAAGGGTTTATTCGATGAGTTTTTTGAGTCTAGTGTTATTGGACTGAGGTATGTGATGTTATTAGGTTAAATATGTATTAGAACGGGTGAAATTTATTAAATATGAATTTTGCTTCTTAGAAAACCGGATCCAAGAATATTTTTATATGCATGTGAAAAATTAGGAATTGAACCTAAAGAAGCTATTTTCCTCGATGATATTGGAATGTATGTAATTATATTTGTTCATACTATAATATAACATATATTTGTAACACTCAAAAAATTTCCATCAACTGTTCTATGTTTAGGAATTTGAAAACAGCAATGAACTTAGGGATGCGAACTATCAGTAAGAATTATTTTTCCATCTTATACAAATATATTCATACCAAGTAATTTCTTTATAATTTATAGGAGTTGAATTAGGTAGATCTGAAAAAGCAATCAAAGAATTGGAGCAACTTACAGGAATCTCGTTATTTGATAATGAAATAACTAGTAAAACCAAACTTTAACAAATTTCGATGTTAATATAAGGAAAACTCGCAACTTCACGTTAAAAAATAATTATTATTTTACTTATTATGAATGATTTTGTAAAATATAAATATTACCAATGTTTAAATAATATACATGAGAAATATCTAAAGATCTATCAGTATGCTTTCAGATTCATTGACATCTTCATTTACGTGAGGACTTAACACTAATCGATGAGTGGCTACACGGTCTTCCTGTTCCGTATTGTGCGTAACCCAAATACAAGTATACTTTTTAAGTGTTTCTTCGACCAAAAGACAAGTTGTAGGGTCTAGTGCCGATGTTGGTTCTTAATAATTTCAAAAAGAACAAAGGTTCAATTAATGACCTTTATTTCGTAGATTGAAATGTGAAATAAAAAATAATGAATTTTTATACCATCAAGAAGTAATATTTGTGGCTTGCATGATAGAGCAATGGCTAGCGAAATACGCTGTATTTCGCCACCTGATAATTGGTTCCAACTTTTGTCCCATAAGTCTCTCTTAGCATTCCATCTAACGAAAATAAAACGCAATTAAATATCTATAAAAATAATGTCATATTGTTTAATTTGATTTTTATTTTTACCGTTCAGCTATTTCAACCTATTATCAAATGTATAATTAGAATGTTTTCGACTTAATTTGATACCATAGCGGTTCTTGATAATATGAAAAATAACATTACCGGATCTTCGTACTTGTACTTGTTCCTTTGCTGTGAGTTAAACATTTGTAAAGTTCCATAAAATTCCAACGGTGTGCCTTGCATTATGGCTATTAAGTAATATCGTAATGGTAATGTCATATAACAATGTCGTATGTGCACGATTTGCACAACTGGTTGATTACGAAAATCAACGTATTAAGAAACAAAAATACATACGAGCTCTCTGCGGGACATACATGACGCGAGTTCTCCAATTCGGAATTCCGTATTCTTCGGGAGATCTAAATTGAAGATTTAAAAATCGGATCGGACCCAAATTTATTCACTTTAGATCTTTCATGATAGATCACATACTTATCGTCTAAGAAGATGGCACCTTCTTCATATACTGCCAACTGGGAGACACATTTCAACAGCGTAGTTTTCCTTTATAAAAGGACAATTTTTTACCTTAACAAACAATGTATGCAATAATGTCCTAAATTGCATTTGTAAAGAGCTGTCTGTTTTGACATATTACCCTACACCGCTTGGACCAGAAATAGTTAAGATGTCATTATCATACAGAGTTTTCGAAACATTTTTAAATAAATAAGTTCCATCCGGCTTTAATTTGGACAATCCCTCGACTTTTAGCTTCATTTTTTCGTTTCAAATAAAAATTTGGATTAAAAAAAAAAATATATATATATATTTGACTATAATTTTTAAATTATGATGAAATAGACTGTTTTGCTTTTTTTTTGTTGATATGCATTTATTTAGCTCTATAAATAATTTCTTAACTCAGAAATAGTCTGGTGACATCGATCGCGTAACAACCCTAATTAGTCCTGATTATTAAGAGATTAGATTGCAAAGTGTAACGGTGAACGAAAGCCACAATATGCTCTCAAATTGGAAATATTTGCTTAGAACCAAGTTTTTTCCAAAAAGAAAAAGACCGTTACACTAAGATTCATACTTGCTTGAAGGCTATAAGAATGCATTCAGGTCGCTGAATTTTCGTTTTCTTCTAAACAAATGGTTGAAAATTCATTAAGACCAGTACAATGTCTGTAACTGTAACTTTACCAGAGGAGAATAACAATGAAAATGAAGAATATGACAAACATTGCCTGCTTTTTCCTACTTATGCTACCAAGCATGGTCTCGGTAGTGTATATCTATGCTTATCGTTATCGAAAATAACTCATTTATTGTGGCAGAAATCAGATTAAAATGAAATTTTGTATAATATGTAAAATAAGGCCACCGAAAATACAAAATTTTGGGGTACATACTTTTGGTTTTTTGTTTTTAGGGGTAGAATTTATAGTAAGCAAGTATAAATGGGTTTTTAAGAGGTTAAATAGAAACTCAATTTCATTTTAATCAGATTTCATTATAATCCGCGACATTTATTATAAAGCGCACCTATGGTGGTTTGGTACCTATCATGTGTTTTTTGGATTTTTCTGTTTTTATTTGTATATAAAATTTTTGGCGCAAAAATGTTTTCACGTTAGGGTTAGGTTAATATTTAGAGTTAGAATTAGGGTTTGGGAAAGGTTTTTGGGTGTTAAACATTTTTACTTAGAACATCCCACACCGATTAATTAGCTAGTTTTTAAGATAATGTTTTCATGGGTGTAAACACCATAGGTGCGCCATTGTATACAACATCAAGCAATTTCAGTATATCTAATGAATTCAATTTTTTCAGATGAATCAAAAAATCCTGAACTAACCGACAATTGGAATATCCGTGTTCGAGGATGGGCATACTCGGCACCAAAAACAAGTAGAACCCGTGATCTTTTTATAGGTAAATGAAAAAAAAGTAAAATAAAATAAATAATTGACGATCAATAACCGTTGAAATAATATTAAGTAAATTCTTGAAATCGATCAACAATCTCAGGGGTCACATCACGCATCGCAGGTGTTAAAGAAACTGATTCTAGTTATGAATTCCTCAAAACACGTTCTAACTTGTTCTGGGCGAGCAACATAGACAATGAAGAGTTTATGGTCAGAGTAATCGGGATAACCAATTCTGATAAGATGGCCATTGAAAGTGATCCTAAAGGGCCCGAAGAAGATCCAAAAAAGATTTTGGACAATGTGAACGAAAAGATTAAGGACAAGATTGAGGAACAACACAAGCACCCTGATGACAAGAATCCCTTTGCGATTTTTAAACCTCATACTGGCAATGTCAATGGAAATATTTCAATTCAACAAGCAATAGTTAACGAATGGATTGGTGGTAAACCAACCGGTAATGACAGGAAATCACTCATTGAAGGAGTTTTTGGAATATTTGGAAAAGGACAACAGAAAGAGGAACAAAAAGAACAACCTAAGGGAGAAAAAATTAAATTGCTTAAACTCGAAGCGCATCAACATCAAATCGGTAAGTCATATACATATTTATGATGATCATCGATATTGATACTTAGAATTACATATTCATTTTATTCATTTTATGCAATTTTGGTTAGTTAATCCACTTCTTAAACAAACTTATGGTGTGGTTAATTTGATCGAACCTGATGGATACTCCGTAATTTCGGTAAATTTTATACATACATTACTTATGTCCATTATTTTGAGGTTTCTAGATCACTAACATTTGAATTTTATTTTAGGATATTGATGACACGATTAAACAAACTGAGATTTTAGAAGGTGCGAGAACCGTCTTTTCTAATACGTTTTTACAAAAAGCCAAAGAGGTACGTTCGTTTCTTTTGTACATATATGCAAATAAGTATATTTAATTTTAACGATGCTGTCATTCTAAAGGTCCCAGGAATGCCCGAGTTATACCATAAATGGGTGATTATTAATTGAAAACTCATTTAATAAACTAAAAGTTTTAATAAACTATTAAAATTATCTTCACATTAGTATGACAGAGGTGTGGCTATTCATTACGTGTCCAATTCTCCTTGGCAACTATTTCCAATGTTACAAGCTTTCTTCGATCAATCTGATTTCCCTCCTGGTTCTGCACATCTTAAATTTTATGATGGTTTGTTCAAAAGCGCGCGTGAACAAAAACAACATCCAATGGAAAGCAAATTCTTATACATAAGAGAACTTCTTAGAGTGAGAATCTCATTTACTTATTTTTATTTTTAATTATCATAACTATTTTAACTTATTTGTCTTAAAGGATTTCCCTCGGCGCAAATTTATTCTTATTGGTGACACGGGGGAATATGATCCAGAAATGTAAACTATCAAATTAAAATTGTTATTTTTTTTTTTTTGATTGAATTCATATTAACTTTGATTTATATATATTTTAACAACGATTCAGTTACTCAACAATTTATCGTGAGAATCCAGATCGAATTCTTCGTATATTTGTCAGGGACGTAACTACAGAACATGTAAAAAATCAACCGGCACAATCACCACATCAATCTTATGTGCAAACATTCACATCGACCTATAAATATATTAAAGATTATTATTTAAGCTCGGAAGGAAAAGAAGAAGATCCTGATAAAGAACATGAACAGGAAAATGATGAACCTGAACAGGAAAATGATGAACCTAAACACGAAAATGATGAACCTAAACACGAAGATGAACATGATCCACATAAGCCGAAACGTCAACAAAGCTTATCTAATCGTTTGATGAAGAAGTTGCATACAGAAATGTCTTCGATATATTCGTCAATTAGTTCAAATGTCCAACCTGAGCATCAGCATGATTTGCCATCTGATGTAGATATTGATTCACATGATAAGCCGGTTGAGAAACAAGAAATGAAAACTCCGTTAGAAATGTTTCATGAGAGATTAGACAATCTAAAGAAGGGGATACCAGATGGTGTTTTTTCAACCTTTTTGGATCCTAGTGAGATAGAAAATGATCCTATTATTAAGAATGCTTTAAAGTATTAAGCGGTTGAAGTACTGTATATATGTGGTTTATTATACCTCGAATAACTGGGTTTACCACAGTGTATTGTAATAACTTGGCTGTATTATAATCATGTTCATTTTATATATTTATTTTTTATTTATACATATCTTTTATTTGAATTGCTCTGGTTATTACTTTTGTTTATATAATAAACTAAGGCCTTTTTCATGTAAGATCTTGTTAAAGTTTCTAAGCATATATTTTTTGGTAAGATCCATAGCATCACCACCACCTAAAAAAATTTCGCTATTAGCGTTAGGGTTAGGGTTTTGGGTATTTTTGGTTTTGATTTTATGTTACACCTGAACTTGGAAATTTTTTAGGGTGGTGACGGTGATTTGAGTCGACTTTGAGGGATCTACCAATCCGCAGTCCACAGTATATAACAAAAATTCTAATAGTTTCCAAAAGTTTCTGAAACTTAATTAAAATCACAGGTTCTCACATTTAAGTCCCTGATCCCAAGCCCATGGATGCAATAGAAAAACAAAAAAAAAATGGCGTAATAAACATTTACTTATCCGGAAATAGGTACATATTTCACGTTAAATTAAAGATTATCAAGCATAGTATGAGCGACCCTTATCCTTGTTTAGTTAGATATAATGCACTTTATTTACCAACGAAAAAAAACACGTGAGTGGCCGTGATTGTGATTCCAAATAAATTTGAAGATCTTCGTGTAACGTAAAAAAACGCTAACCCAACGCTAAACAAATAACACAAGCGTACGTACGTAGAAAAGCAAACAAAAAATGGGGGTATATAGTAAAGTAGTACGGTACGGAAACGTAAATTAGGACGGACGCGTAGAAATTATGATAGTGCGTACGGTTTGTAAAAGAAAAAATTCGTAAAGGCCAAATTACTTTTCCTATAAATCCTAACATGAAAAAAAGACAATACTGCGTCCACCCTAACCCTAACCATCAAAAAGGGTTATTTATAAAAATTGAAACTTGCAAGTCTATATTAACCGTACGTACGATCAAAATTTGGTATAATTTTCGTATGCCCGTCCGAGTTTGTACTGCCGTACAGTACTACTTTACTAAATACCTAAAAAATGGGGATGTAGATCATTTTCTTGACATACGTAGGGGAAATCCTGGCGCAAAAAAAAATTATTAATTTGATGCATGTGCACTTGGCGTTTAAACATTGCTAAATATAGACGAAAAATGACTAATATTGATATGGTTCAAAGATTTGCCTATCTACATATACACGCATGCCAAAATTTAAATTCGCTGGGGTATCCGATGCACTATGTAGTCAAAGATATATGTATATACAGAGGGATCTTAAATCGTATTATAGGACAGAGATCGACGATCTGAAACGTAACGTGACGATCTGGTCTAAAACGTACGACCTAATTCATAACCGGCAATTTACTCGATACTACTTTGAGTTTAATAGTGTTTTGTGATTTTAACAGTAGTGGTTAATAATTTCAATAGTTAGTAATAGATAGGTAGTGATTTCAATAGCTTGTGTTTTCAGTTTAGTAATAGAATTCTAAGTCAATAATAGTGTGAATAAGCAGAGGAATTTAATAGTAGATTCATGATTTCAATAAAAAATTTTTCATAAAAATTTTTATTACTATATATTCTTTCATAATATCTTTTATTAGTAATAGTAGCTATTACATAATTAAAAAATAAATTAATGTTGACACTATCTAATGATATTTTAAAAATAAGATCTAACACTGTAATAACAATTTTAAAAACAAAGACCAATTGATTTAATATAATAAAATTAATTTTTCATTTTTTTTTTTAAATTAGGCATCTTTTTTTGATTATTTTTATTTTTATTATATTCAGTATCTAATTCTATATGCAATAATTCTTTTTTTTAAATAATAAATTAGTTTTTTTATCAAGAATAGCTAAAGATAATATTTTATATTATGCTTAATAAAAGATGTTTTGAATGATTAATTAATAGTAAAATTAATATCATTTGTTATAATATCAATAATTAAGTAAGTGTTTGATAATGTATTAAAAAATTTTTAAAAATATTAAAATTTAAAGATAATAGTCTTGAATAATTAATTTTAGTAGCTTTTATTATTATTTTGCCAGAATTCAAAAACTTTATTTTAATATTAATTCTAAAATTTTAAATATTTAAAATTATAGATTTGAAAAAATAAAATTGGGCTTTCTTTTTCACCTTCTATAACTAATGATAGCTAATCTTAAATTAGTTTATAAATAGAAAATTAAGAGGTATTTTGTTACACTTAGGTGGTTATACAAGATATAATAGATTAATATCATCTTTTTTTTTTTTTTTTTTTTTTTTTTTTAAGGTGACCTCTTTGCTATGCTGCTCTTTATTTGAATATTAGTAGTTTTTTAATCGTCAGAACATTTTGATAGCTGTATATATTTGTAAAGTACAACTAGCTATACTTGCGCTTTTTGAGTACCTATTTAAGTAGTCTGCCTATCACTAGGTTCTACATTAGATGCCGTACTTGACCTCACTAGGGAGGCTACCCATTTAAACCTTCTGCAGCTATGTATCAACCCTTTATATCCAAGCGATAATACTTAGTACTACCTTATTTTCACATACTGGCTTAGGGCTTTAAAGTGGTCTCTACTATTTTAAGAAGTTCTTTGATCTTGAGATAAATCTGCTAGAGCCTTCTATATCCACTTTTAGGCTGACCTAGACTTTGGTAACTTACGCCTAGTCTGAGAACAAATACTTGCAAGCTAAAATCGCTATCGTTACCTATTTCTGCTCTTATAGAGTTCACTTATATCCCAGCTCTGATACTCATCCAATCCACTGTTTCACTAAACTTCTAATTCAGATAGTCCAGTTTGGTTCACAAGTTGCATTACCTGCTTTTCTACTGGTTTAAT
>CAJVPZ010003937.1:0-10474 GCA_910592135.1 Racocetra fulgida | reverse complement strand
CAAAATTTTTTACCGATGCTCGAAACTCTAGAGTTTGTGACTAATCGATGCTCGAAACTCATCGATTCCAATCTCTAAATGCAGTAAATAAATAAATAAATAAAGGAATTTTCAAATTAAAAATTAAATTCTAATTCTAATTTCATTTCTCCGATTCGTAATTTAAAAATTCTACTTATTTTATAAAAATACACTAAGGCCGTTTAAATTGATTCTTCATTTAACGTTATCCCCTGTCACCTCCAAAGAATTAAACAAATAAAAGTGACAGATTGATCGATATAATAACCAGAGATTTTCGGCTTAAATTCGGGAGTTTTCGGTACACGATGTTTAATTTTTATGTTTTTTTAATTCTTTTTAACCCGTGTAAATACGAAAAAAAATAACGTTAAACGAAGTTTCAATTTCAATCGTCCTAATTTTGAAGCCTCAGTATGTCTAATAATTGTCCATTTTGTGGCAAAACTGGCCCAGTAGAAGAAAGCAAAACCAACTCAATAGGAAAAGTGCGTCTAGAAATGTGACTACGTAGCTCACCCACAAAATTTTCCGGCATGTGAATTTAGCCAATTAGATAAAAGGATCAGGTGTAACGTGAAAATAACGTCTTTTTAAAAAATCGCCAATAACTCGAAATTTTTCCTATGAAACTGCCTTCTGCGTTCTAACAAAAAAATTCCTTGTGAAATTTGGTATAAGCTATGTCCTTCTCCGGCCTTATTTCTAACTCTAAAGATGAATCTTATTACTTTAAAATCTTTCGCTTAATTGATTTTACGTTACACCCGATCCTTCGATCTAATTGGCTAAAAATCACGTTCCGGAAAATTTTTTTGTGGGTGAATTACCAGACTCTCGTAAAATCATAATACTGACATCACACGACGTGACAATTAAAAATTTAAAGTATGACAATTAGGCCTCCGCATGGGCCTGGGCTACCCATGGATACCCGCGGGTAGGCCCACAATGGCCGAGCAGGGTATCGAATCCCAAGTCCTAGGGTAAGGGTAGGGGCCCGAGACATTGAGCCCTTACACAAGCGGGTAGAGCTTGGGCAGTGCTGCTACTACCCACGGGTACCCCGTTATTATATTTACGTGAATTTAGGTTCATATGATTGGCTAATATACATCATTCATACCTGATTCAAGATTCAAGAATTTATCAAGAACACACATGCTTAACTGTGAATGCAAATCTTTAGATATTTATCATTTAATATCTTTACTCGAATACTTTGATGTACTGTATGAGCGTGAAGAACATTTATTAATATAAGTATTCAAAATAAATTATTCCCGAGAGTATATATGCGGGTTAAAAAAATAAATAAGTAAATAAACTATTTAAGTACAGAATTAGCATATAGGATCTATTAATCTAAGAATTTAAATAAGCCACCCAAAACATTTTAAATCTAGTATAAAAAACATTAAGCACGATAATTTAAGAAATCGATATTTTCACAGCCTTTTTTGATATTGCCACACCCCCTGTTAATAAAATCAATATAAATTATTAGGGTTTGGTTGGGGTTTAGAGTTAGCAGGGGTGTGGCAATATCAAAAAAGGGTGTGGAAATATCAATTCCAATAATTTAATGTATAAACATGGAAAAACAGTTATTAATCCAAGTTCATGCATTGATTTTATTTTATTTGCGATGTGAGTATAAGAACTTTATTCAAACTGGCGGTGGAGGATCTACAGCTTCGGACAAAATCTGACTAGACAAAAATTAGCCAATCGTACGAATTAAATAAGCAGCCAACCAGTCACTCGGCACACTATGAATTTAAACTTCTACTTTAGTCGATCTTATAATTTGGGACGATTTCCCTATTACTAGTAATAAGCCCATGGGTACTCGCAGATTTTGCGAGCCGGGCTAGAGCATTTGTTGAGCCCCAGGATAAGGGCTCAGAAGTCAAGCCCTCACACAAACTGGTAAGGTAGAGCTTGGACCCGTGAACTCCTTATCCGAATATTCGTACGGTTAACCGTATATCCGGGTTATAATAATAATAATAATTGTCTCACGGTAGTAACCGTTACATTCATATGATTGGTTAATTTTTGTAGATCTACCCGTGATTTCCGCGGTAATTACTAATCGAATTACATCATTATAAAACTACTAGAAAACGCAAAAGTATACACAGCAGAATTTTATCACATAGAGAATAGATAAATACGCGTAAAGTGGGCAAATGTGATACTTATTACTCCTAACTCGTTAAAAACTACAAGACATAACCTAAACTCTAATTTACGGTTGAAAAGCCTAAACATATTACAAAAACAACTAAATTTCAACATTAAACCCGGATATTTTATTAAATAATTTAGACCTATTCAACTTAAACAGTTAACAATAAAAATTTATTAAATATAACGTAATAAAGTAGTTTTGGACAAAAATATTTGCACTTACAGCATAATTTCACGCAGTCCAATAGACGTTGGTATATTCTGTCCTCTAAGTAAGTGAGAAGGCAGAAAAGTACTCTAAAGCGTATAAGTGAGGGTTCTACTGACATCCAAAATCTCGAAACCATAATCCCGACGTGACAGTTAATATTTAAAGATTAGCAATCACATTAACGATCATTGCCAGACTTTAAATTTTAATTGTCACATTGCATGATGTCAGTATT
Source organism: Racocetra fulgida (assembly GCA_910592135.1). Taxonomy (NCBI): domain Eukaryota; kingdom Fungi; phylum Glomeromycota; class Glomeromycetes; order Diversisporales; family Gigasporaceae; genus Racocetra; species Racocetra fulgida. Next base: position 7,811 of record CAJVPZ010003937.1, on the reverse strand, counting down.
ATGGTCTGTCGAGATTTTGGATGTCGGGATTTTGTGGTAGAACCTAAGAGAATGGGTTTAGGGTGAAGGTGGGGCATACGAAATGGTGAGATTGCAAGAGGAACTATCCCTTAAACCGTAGGGTTTAGCAGGCAAGTTTGCCTGCTAAAAATACTAGGCAAAAAATAAAACATATACAAAATAAATTTTTTTATAAAAATCTTTATTCTAATCAACTATCGTGACTTCCAAGTTATAAGCACCCCAAAAGATTTCCCACACATGATGGTGACCAATCAAATCACTTGATGAAATCTGATCACGTGCAGGAAAATATTTTGGCGTAAACTTTTATATAGGGTCTTTGCCTTGAAAATCAAGTTATGGGACATAGTAAATCATATGTTCCATATTTGTCAACCCTACTTGGGGGGTATCATTAAGTTTCACAAGGTAATAATGAATATGGAGTAATTATAAAAAAATAGGTCACAAAAAATTTTAGCAGGCAAGTTTGCCTGCTTTACGGTTTAAGGGATAAATAATAATTCTAGACAAAGGAATTTTCTTCCAATACGATAGTAACACAATTTGCATAAATCCGAACCGAACCGGACAGTGCGGAACACTAGTATCGAATGAGAAAGAAGATCATTCGGTTTTGATGTATCGAAACAAAAAATCATTCGATTAGAAAAAATCATTCGATACTAATCAAAATAACGTGAAAAAATAAAACACGAAATAAAAACCAACTTTTATTCATCAAACACCATGTCCTCCTAACTTTGGACTGATAGAAATGTATATCGTACGTACGAACTAAGCGTTTCATTATTTAAAGATTATAGGGTAAATAATATTATAGTCTTTTTTGTCGTGTAAAGGATAACCTTTTCTTCAGTTTAAGTCAAAATATGTTATGAACTGAAGAAGGTTTAACCCTAAATTAATATCTTACCACCTTTTTTCAAAATCTGAAATCTCGTCTTTTTTAGTTTCGACTTTGCTCAAAGTTTGAAACCTCTAACGCTGGAGAAATTTCAAACCTCAGAGAAACTTGAAAAATTTAAACTTCTGAAACTTACAGGCCTATGTTTGTAAATAGTAACAATAATAACAATATCCACGATCAAAACAAAAAATTCTTCTCTCAAAGCGAAGCATAGTCACTATTATAGTTACATATGAACCAGATTAACCATCTTGATCATTTTTGAAATTTAAGAAACAAAACTTTACAGCTGTTCTCGTAATTTGTATTTAGGATGCAAATTTGGAAGTTTCGGAGCTTTGGAGACTCGGAGGTTTTGATTCTGGATCCTTGATGAAATTAGATTCCGGAGTCTTGCCTGGGTTGAACTTTCGGTTTAGGCCGAAACACCACTCTAGCTATGACTTTAGATCATGTGGATAATGTCCCTAGAAATTATTGTACTGTATTATATGGGGTGACGCCGAGAGAAAATCAGACTTTACCGATTTCGGTATTACACATTCGGTATATGATATACGTCGTGTAACATAGCCCGTACACAGAAATGCCGAATACACCATACGTAATTGAGGGAAAGTATACGGAAAGTATGTAAAAAAAATTACATTATTACACGTAAAAGTATACTGGAAATCACATAAAAGTATACGTCAATACGTGCTGTGCTGCGTGCTTTAGACGTGCTGTTCAATTCATGTCTCGTAGATGTTTGTGTACTGATTTCTTATAGTCTCGAAATCAAAAACCTATCGAATTCGGCCGAAATTATCATCGGCCAATTGTTTTACAGCTGTTCTCATAAATTCAGGGACAAGTGGAAAATGTTTGATGTCCGAATTCGATAAGTTACCGAGTCGGAATCACTAGGTAACTGGCTTCGGCCGAACTCAGAAACTTATCGAATTCGGTTATCAGTTGTCCCAGAATTTATGAGAACAGCTGTAAGTGTCCCAGAATTTATGAAAACAGCTGTAAATTTACCTTATATCTTATATATCTCTGATCGAGGCTATGGTGCTTATTTAATCCAGACCATTATTTACTTAAATTTCGTTATGATATATTGATTCATAGATGATATCCTCTCACGTTCTCATCGAAGCTAAAGTCGACACTTGCTTCTCTCTCTTGAAGATGGTAACACGATATCCAGTGATTTTTTTTTTAAATTTGCGTTATCTTTACAATTTGATGGACTGGATCATGTGACCAGACAAGAAAATACCGTTATATGATACCCGAATTTTTTTGCGTACGTATAGTTCAATTTGATCTTATGCAGTATGACTAGTTAACTAGTAAGGTTGCATGGTTATCAGTCATTAATTTTTGGCAAAAGTTTAGCACAACGACCCTCAGATGGCTGGTGATTTCCTCGTAATGGGAAATAAAGCATCTCGCTCTATGGATAGGTAGATAAGTCATGTCTAGTGCTCGACAAAATCAAGCAAAAACTTGACAAGTACTTGATTAGATCGGATATAAAACGATCATAGATCAAATCAGTTAAATATATATACATATATATTTATATACTGATATGATCTATGATCATTTAATGTCCGACTTAATCAAGTACTTGGTTAAGTTTTTGCTTAATTTTGTCGAGCACTAACTTTGGCCATTATCTTACAAAGCTGAACTTGTTGTAATACTATCTGCTATTAGCACTTGTTCAAGAAATAGTTCTATTATCATCTATACAGATTCACAATCTATTATATCCAAATACAAGAAGCTTATACAATCACTACCCACACCAAACAAAAAATACTTCTATAACTACTAGCCAATATGGCATACTTTACTTAATCTAATTAAAGCTTACGAGCTTAACATTCAACTTGAAAAGGTTACAGCACAGTGACAATATCTTTAACAACTTAGCTAACAGACTAGCTAAAAATACTAATTATTTAACTACACTCCAATTTATAAATAACAATATATATAATCCATCTTATCAAATCCAATATGAACAATATACATTTAAACAACCTACTTATAGATCTATTAAAAACATATGCAACACCACATTATAGCAATGTAGTCATTTCAACACTGAATAGATAATATTATATCCATATTACCTCAAATTAACTAAAACACAACTTGGCTATATTTAAATAATAACTACAAAAATCAACAACTTATACCAACTTTAAATTATACCAGCAAAAGACTTTCAAAATTAAACTGATATTTAAGTTACTTTCTACTTTAATACACCAATATATACTATACCTAGAGGTGGGTTTCATACATGCATATGATTCTTCAATCATGCACATGAATGCGTATTCATGCGCATGATTCTGAATTATGCACATTTTATCCTATCAAGATTTTATATAGAAAAATTAAACTATAAAATAGGTATAATAAACATTTTAATAAGTGTTAAATTGATCCAATCTGAATCATAAAATCAAATTTTGATTGTCTATCTAACCAAAATTAGAATTTTTCTATATCACAAATATGAATCTTAATTTATACTAAAATCTTTTTTTTGAATATTAATGGTGAGACCATGTCTCTGTCTTTATTTTTATACTAAAATGTTTTATATCCTAATTTGTTATATATATATATATATTATAAAAAATATTTTAAAACATATATATTTGTTGTAAAAAAGACTGTGAAACTGTTATAAATTTTTAATTCTTTCTAAATTTTGGTTTTATTAAATTTTACATATAAATATCACGAAATCCAGGTTTAGTTTACCTTCATTATGATGATCTTGATATAGTTCTTCTATTTAAACAACCAAGAGTTAAATGCAAATATTGTTTCTATACTTGTAATAAAGCACTCAACAAATACGAATCATATTTAAAAAATTGTTCAAAATTGATAATAAAACTTACCAATCCTATTTTGGTCATCCAAAAATAATATCTTCACAAGTTGCTTCTCATTTATTAATTAATACTTCAAAAAAAACACTACAAAATAGAATATTAAAAATTTTTTTGACAATATTACAACAAATAAACAAGATAACCTTGAATTTGGATTTGCAAAAGCTGTCTTTCAATGTAGTCTTCCTTTTTTATTTTGTAAACTAGTTTCAATTCAAGTCTGGATTAAAAAATTAAAACTTTTATTTAAATTACCTATAAGAAAAAAAATGGCTAATCAATTACTAGAAGCTGTTTATAATGAGACTAAATTAAAAGTAGATAAAAGTATTGAAAATGCTAAATTTTTAACTTTGATTTGTGATGGATAGTAAATTTTAAATAATAAATATCAAGCTCTTACTTAGTTAAATTTAACTAAAATTTTTTAATTTAATTCTGTAAGTATATAGAATTAAAATAAAAATTTTAATTAAATTTGACAAAGTAAGTGTTAAATAATTTTTATTTAAAGTTTAGATACTTATAATATTATAAATTTAAATATATAATTAAAATTATTAATTTTTAGATCAAGTATTTCTGCTAAATATTGAACAAATTTTATCTTTGCAACTCCAAAACCAGTATTTATCTTTGCAAAATCTATAGAAGAAGTATATCAAAATGCTAATAATATTGCTAAAGATATAGAAAATATTATTGAAACTATAGATAAGTCTAAACTTTGTTCTATAATTACTGATAATGCTTCTGTTATGAAGAAATCTTGGAAAATTTTAAGTAAATCTTTTCCAAATATTATTTATATAGGGTGTTTGGTACATAGTTTAAATCTTATTATTCAAGATATTATGAAATTAAGTTGGGCTAATTCTATTTTTAAGCAAACAAAAGCTATTGTTAAGTTTTTAAAAATCATAATATTCCAACAGCAATTTTTAAATGTTATCAGCAATCACAAGAATCAAAAGTTTCTCTTAAATTATCAGCAAAAACTAGATGAGGTTCTTTTTTATCTATATGGAATCAGTTAAAGTTAATCATATTGCAATTAGTCTTACTATTACTGAATTAATTGCAAATCAAGATAATATATATAGAATTATTAAAAAAACAGTTAATAATAAAATCTATTAGAACAATCTTTTAAAATTAATTAAAATTTTAAAAGAATTAATAATTAGAATTAGTATATTAGTAAGTGATAATCCTCAACTATTTTATTTTTATAAATAGTATCATAATTATTTTAAATCAATTCAAAATAGTGAGTATCATTTAGTTTATTAAATTATAAATATAAAATTAATACTAAAATTAGCTAAATTAAAATTTTAAAATTATTATTTAAATTTATAAAATTTATTAAAATTTATTTATATTTTTATATTTTAATTTTAGCTAATTTTAATTTTAATTATTATAAAAGGTTTACTAAAATGCATCATAGATGTTGAACAACATAGTTGCTATATCTTAAAAATGTACTAGCTAACACATCTCTAGATTATTAAGTAAAAATGTTTAGAACCTCTAAAAACCTTATGCTAACTAAAATTTAGACCTTTATATCTAACTCCTATCTTACTCTAAAATTGCATCCTAATCTTAAATTTTTGCCAAAAATATATTAATACCAACAACACCTATAGTTTATTTTATAATTACTGTTATTATAATAATTTATTAATTAATTAATTAATTAATATAGAAGATATCAAAAATATATTAAAAGCTAGATGGATTAAAATATATCATCCAGTTATAGAAGTTGCAAATTTTCTTAATCCTAAAGTAACTAGAAGTAGATTATCAAATAACTATATGACAACTATTTCTAACTTTGTTTTTAAATATTATATACAAAATTCAGCAATTATTTGACAACAAATTATTCAATATAAAACTAAAAATAGACCATTTAATAATCAACTAGCTTGGAAATCAGTAAATCAAATTAATTCAATAATGTGGTGGAAAGGTAATTTTCAAGAATCTGTTTCTGAATTAGCAAAATTAGCATGCAAAATATTATTTATTCCAACTTTTTCAGCTGTAGCAGAAAGAAACTGATCTAATTTTTCATTTATTTATAATAAAAAAAGACAAAGTTTAACTAAGCCAAGAGTTTTTAAATTAGTTTATATATATAGTGTCACAGAGTTGTAGCCTTCTTAGTAAAATACAACCAAGTAACAAGGTCACCCAGTGCAGTGATTGACTTTTGCAAATATACACGGGGTGGATGTGTAGTTGTTCACTTAACTACACAGCAGGAGGCAAACAGTTTGAGATAATAACAGTATATAGAATAACTTTATTTCATACAAGAACACAAGATAAACCTTGCCTGTAGGAATTATCCTAAAGGGGGAATATCACATTTACAAGAAGAGTATAAAGAGAACAGAGTCTAGGTGAAGTATAGAAACTTATTGAATTAGCAGAAAGGGGAAAAGGCACCCTTTATATATCTTTTCTGTCCTAAAGAAAAGGTACACAGCGTGTAAAGGGATATTAGGGGATAAGTAACATTAGTGGAAGAAGTTGGGGAATTGTGTTGAAGGAAGTTGGGAGATTGTACTGGGTGAAGTTGAGGAAATATAAACATTATTCAATTTGTTTATATTTATTTATTGTTTGTGAAGAGGAACTTGGGAAAGAGGAACCTGAGGGATTTTGTATCCAAAACACTTGTATTTATGTAGGAGGAACTTGGGGGACTTTGTGTAGAGGAACTTGAGGGAACTTGTGTTACTGTCTTGTGTTACTTCTTTGTGTAATCCAAAGAACTTTCTTGTGTACCTTGTATCGTCTGAGGTCATGTGAGATCATGTAACTGTGCCACACTTCCAATAGCCAATCAAATTGTTTCTATATTAATGCTATATAATATTCTATCAAAATATATATAAAACTAATATATAATAATATAATAAATATATCTAATAGTTTAACTATATAAAAATACTAATATTTTGAATAATAATAACTAAAAATAACTAAATAATGTTTAATAAAATCTATACTAAAAATCTACTTTGTAACAATAGCAATTATAGATTGCAATTACTATATATTATACAAAAACTTAATAAAAATAAAAATCTTGGAACTACAAATATATTAAATATATTTGAATTAAATAATAAAGAAAATAATAATTTAGATAGTAGTTTTTATAAGATAATTTTGATAATGAATCAAGTGATAGTTCTGAGAATGAATCAGATGATAAATTAGATATTGAATTAAATACTGAAATAAATATTGAATTGAATAATGAGTCAGATAATGAATCAAATGATGAATTAAATAATGAAGTAGAAGATGAATTAAATAAAGAATTAGATAGTGATAAGTTAGATGATGAATTGCATAATGAAATTTTAAATAATAATCCTGATAATTATTTAGATAATAATTATTATAATAATAGTAAATAATTTTAAAAATAATATAATAATTTTATTTATTAAATAATTATTTAAATAACAATTAATAATAATTTAGAATATCATGAAAATGATTTTGATAATTTAAAAAAAAGAAGTTTAGATTTATCTATGGATGATATTTTAAAAAATGATAATTATTTAGAAGAGTATTTTGCAAAAAAAAAAATAATTCAAAAATAACTAAAATTATAAACATTTTATTTTATAAAATTTAAAATATAGATTATTAAAAACAATATTAGTAGCTAAAATAAAATTAAAATTAAAAAAAAAAACAAAAAATTAAAAAATATTTAAAAAAATTTAAAATTAAAAAATATTTAAAAAAAAAAAAACTCTTTCCGTCAATCATTTACACAAAACTTAACTAAAAATTTGCCAGTATAAAATCCTTAATAACTCAATATTTTATTAAGATAACTGTTCTTAACATCTTAAGTAAACTTGCTCAGCTCTTAATTTTACATATAATTTAAGAGTTTCAAGCCTTTATCTTGAAAACTC
>CAJVPZ010003936.1:0-10474 GCA_910592135.1 Racocetra fulgida | reverse complement strand
TACTATGATTTTTTTAATACTGTACTAAATTTAGTACAGTGAAATTTTAGAACAATACAACAAGTTTAAGAGTAAGCTATACAAAATTTTTATTAATAAATATTATTGAAATTGTGCAAAAAGATAGTTCTAATATTCAAATATATTTTGGCAAAATTAGATTAAATTTGATTAAATAATTAATTCAAAATTAATTTTTTTGTGTGTACTAAATTTAGTACAATAGCCAAACAGATACCCATTAATCTAAATCTAATTTTAACCTTATTGGTTTTTTTTGATAGTTTGTTTTTCCTTAAAATCTATTATTCATCTTATCTCATTGGTTATTTCTAAGTTAGCTAGAATATTATTTATTTTTTCACATATAATATATCTAATTAGGTTCTCTCCTTTTTGTAGTACTATGAAATAATCATAGTTGTTTCTTTTTATAAGTAAAATTCTGTATAATTAAATATATCTGAATTATATTTCTATAATTTTTTATAAAGTTTTTCTATTTGTGCTTCAGCTTCTTCTTCTGTAATAAGTTTTTTTTTTAGCATATTTTACTAATAACAGATTTATTAAAATATCTTCATTTTCATCAAATACTTCTACTTATACTTTAAATTCTTCTAATATAAGGATCATTCTTTTAGAACATTCTGTTAAAGTTTGCTTCATATAACTTGTTGTCTCTCTGTTATTGTTTATTATTGTTTGTTGAGATTATTTACTACCTTTGTTTATATTTGTTATATAGTTTTTAGCATGTTTTCTTTGTTTATTCTTTATTACATATTGTGATTCTTATATTATCAAAACAGATCTGCATTATAGGGTCAAAACCAATTTTCTAAAAGTTCACAAAACACAAAACAAAAACTGATAATTTTGTAAATTTTTTTTTATATCCTTGCTACTTTTGCTTTTCTTATTTAAGTTTTTTAAGAGACTGGGTGTTTTTTACAGTTCTTTTCTTTTTTTTTTCTATTTAAACAGGTTATACTAGTAACTCTGTTTATTCAAGTCATCATTTTGAGGAAGATTTAAAACAATAAAACTATGATCTTAATATTCTACAGCTACTTTACTAATAACTCAAAGCTACTAAGTGCCTATAAACGATACTATTACACTAGTGAAATATGATCAATTAAAATACCGTATATATCTGAAAATAACCTATCATTTTTGGCCAAAAAGTTACATGAAAATTTTGTGAATAGTTTATTATTGGATAAAAGTATTTTTTGCTAATTATACAAAATTTTATTAATTGATGATCTACAAGTTATGTGAAGAATGATTATAGTATAACATGATGCAAATTATATATAAAAATTATTATAGCTATAAATGTAGCATGTGGTTAAAGAAACCTTTTTTTATACTAAGTTAATATTAATAGAAAGTTGTAGAGCTTGTCTAGATGAGCTTTACAACTTTTTATTAATGTTAACTTAGTATAAAAAAAGTTTTCCTTAGGTGTACGCTGCATTTACACTTATAATAATTTTTATATATGATCTGCATCACATTATACTATAATCATTCTTCATATAATTCACAGATCATCAATTAAATAAATTGATTATACTTATTAAGTGAAAGTTGTTCAGAAGAGCAAAATACATATATCCTGAAAGTTTCATATAAATTGGATAACTTTTTATTAATTAACTTTTGATTTTTACATTCAATTACTGTAATATGAATCTTAAAGAAATTTTAACCAAAATTTTAAAAATTCGTCAAATGTAACATGCAAAAATGTATTAATAAAAGTTATCCAATTTGGATAAACCTTTCAAAATATATGTATTTTGATCTTTTGAACAACTTTCACTTAATAAGCTATGTCAATTTACTTAATAAAATTTTGACTTTACTATAGAGTAACTACTGATGATCATTAAGTAGCTTATTTTTAGATATAAGACATTTTTATGTTTTTCTTTCAAAAAAGGATAGTAGCTTATTATTGGATATAGCTTATTTTTAGAAACATATGATAATACCCTAACTAAGGACTCATCTGACTACCACTTTACAATAGGATACTACCAATCTGATGATATTTTCTCATAAGAAAGTGAAAAAAAATGAAAAAATTTTTAAAACAATACAAAGGTATAGAAGATAATATTGAAAAAATACAAACAAGAAAAGAAAAGTATAAGGAGAGAACAAAAAAACTAAACTAAATACAGATTTTTTACTTGCACCAAATAATTATAATTATAAGCCTGTATCTGGCTCTATAAAAATTATATACTACTATTTAAACTAATCACTACTTTAATCTATATATATAGTATATCTAAAATAAGAAAAAAACTTTGTAACAAAGTAAAAAAAAATAGCTTCTTTAATGTTAGCATTATAAAAAGGTCAGAAAGGTCAAAATTTTACACTAATGATTTTGAGTCATTATTTGTCTAGGTTGTTATATTCAAGGCATATAATCTATATATCCACATTTTAATAAACAATATATTAGAAAAAAAAGCCAAATTACTACTTTTTTACAAAATTTTTTCTAAAAAAAAGTAAAGAATCAATAAGAATATATGAGATTCTTCTATAAGTTTTACAGTTATATAGGCAATTCTTCAAGCTTTAACTATCTTAGCAAAAGTCTTTTGACTATTGCTTGTTTTCAAAATAGCCCTTCTGGTTTGAATACTAAATAACTTGAGAAGTCTGTTCAACAAATTAGCAAAGAAACTTGATCTCAAAAAAACCATCCAAGTTATGCCTACTTTTCAGTATATTATATCTTTTGAACTTTGTTAACAACAATCTACACGAAGATAAAAACAGTTTCTAGAATACTCTTCTAGTTTGGATGCTGAATAATTTAAAGAGTCTACTAGAAATAGCAAAGTTTAACTTCAAGTAAAACTGCTAAAATATACACATTCCTGGTATTTCACATCTTCAGCCTTTGTTGACAACTACTTTACTTTAAAGTAGGACTGAGAAGTATCTATCTTGGATATTCCTATATCATTTTTCTGTAGTTCAGTTTTGTTATTGTTGTTCAGAAAATTATTAGAAAAAGTTGTTGAGTTGTAATGCTTCTTCCTTTTTCTTTAGAGCTCTGAGTCTGATTTTATAGTAATCTTTATATATTTTTTATAGTTTTTTAATTATTTTGTTTATATAAATTTGTAAACAGAGGCTTAGCAGAAAGAGTTTAAAATATGATAGATGTTTTGGTTTGATTTAATAGTTTTCTTTAGAATCTGGCTATAATTTAGAACTATTAGAATACCAAAATAATCATTGTGCATTATAGTCAATATAACTATAACCATCATAATAATTTACTTTATAAGGAATTATATCTAAAAAATTCTTATTATTGGGATAATTATCTGTCTTTAGAGAATTTCAAACATGAGTTACTAATAATTCAGGCCTCTGTTTGTAATTTTTCTAAGCTTTTATATAATTCATATATAACTATTTTGAGTTTGGAGTCTAAAACAGTTACAATCTCAATGCTTCTGTATTAAATCACTAAATTTAAGAATTTTTATATATCTACTTCTTAAGAAATAGTGCTTCTTTTTCAGCTTCACATTAATATTAACACAAATTACTTTCCAATACCTAAAGCAAATTGTAGTCCTATTTTTGAATAGCTTTGAACAATAGTAATTAAAATCTTCTAACTTATTTTTAGAATAAGAAGTGAGTGAATAAGCAGAAATAGTAATATATATTAAATTTTTGTTGGAATATCAAATTTTGAAGATTAATTCTAATTCATACTACTTATTGAATAAGATTTCTATAGTTAAGGTTAGCCTCTTTGGCTTATCACTTTTATTAGATTTATTAGAATTATATAGTGCTTTTTTCAAAAGGGCTTTAGACAAGTATATTCTAACGAGAATATATTCTAGCTATACCTGCATCTTTTGAGTGCCTAATTTAAGTAGTCTATCTATTACTAGGTTTATATTAGATGTCATATCTATAACCCATCTATTATTTGGATTACTCAATTAAATTCTCTGATCTGAGTTTTTTATGCCAATCCATCTAACCAATCATCTAGAATATGCAATATATTAGTTAGTTCAAGTTCTAGATTATCACATTTTATCTATAAAACAGCTATTTCTAATACATTCTTGAGTATATCACTTGCTATACTAGTCTGATATCCACTATTGCCATAATATCTAGTTTATTTCAGTAACTTATACTGAGTCTAAAGACAAGTACTTGCAAGCTAAAACCACTACTATTACTTATTCAGCTCTTGTAGATTTTACCCAAACCTCAGTATCTCCTCTTCAAGACAATCTGATACCTTCTCTTTTAGTACACTCTATAGCTAGTTTTCCTAGACTACTAATTCAAATGGCCTGGAAGAGATATCAGTCCTATAGTATCTACTAAACCTTTTCTTTCAATTAATATTCAAGCTAGTGGCCTAATTGGTAAAGCAACTTGCTAGGTGCTCTTGCTACATCTAGTTATTTGGCCTTAAGTAAAGGCTATTCAGTTAAAAGTCTGTACTACCTCTCTACTCAGGTCTTGCCAAGTGAATATCTATCTTTTTGATTCCTTGAATTAATGTGATCACAAAGAACTTATCTTGGGTTTGTATATATATACTGACAAAATTATTTTAGGCTTTGGGATACAAAATTAAAATTTGAAGATAAAATTGTTTTTGATCTATTTTACTTATAAGATGAAATTTTTTGATACTTTTTTGAAGAAACAAAATTATAAAGAATATAACTATCTAAATTAGATTTGTTTTTGCATATAAAAATTCCAAATTGCTCTAATAAAGATGAAATAGGGTTTTTTTGAAAACCTATTTCGGTGGCATGTATAGGTTTGTACTGCCCAATACCAGCTTATATACCTTTGTATAACTTATGCATTGTACAAATACTCTATGATCTCCAATCTTGTTAGTATTAAAAGTTACAAAGATCCTGTTTTAACTGATCATCAAAAACAGTAGCCATTATATAAACAGAATATTCAAAATTTTGCTATCAGTATATTTCAAATTTCTCACCCACCAATATACTGCTTGAAGGTGCAACAACTTAATCACTTCACTAAGTCATCACACCTTTGAATAAAATTTTCTTATTGCCTTATGATAGACAAGTTATTATATAATTTTTTAGTACAAAGAGTTTATTATATTGCTTACCATTATAATTAATATAATTGAGACAATATAATATAATTTACTTCATATTATATTCAAAATAGTTATTAAAAGGTTTGGATAATCTTCTATCTTTTTTTGTCAATAATAATAGAAATATCTAAACTAGATATATTTAGCAATTATCTGATTTCTAATTTTTTTAATAATTATATAGTTTATAGATCTGTTAGATTTTATCAACTAATACTTTCTTAATTTCAAATTCAATTTTTGCAAAAGATATTATAATAAATGAATATTGATTAGATATATAAAGTCCAAGCCTTATTGTCTAAAGTTTAGATAAAATTTTTTATATAACTATTCTAAAAAAAAGTATAATAAATAAAAAGCAAAGTGAATATATTTAAACTATTTTTTATTTTATAGCTTAGTGGACTAAACAACAAAAAGCTTATTGGGTTTTCCTTTTCTCACTACTTAGACAATTATAATCTGACAATTATATCTTTTAAAATTAGGTTTTTATAAATATAAAAAAAATAAAGTTAAAGACTTTATTGCTCAATAGAGACAAAATTTTTTGCATGACTATTAAAAGAAGAAGTAAATTGCAGAGAGGTAATAGTTGAATTTTAAACCTGTTTTGAAAGACTATAACTACACCTAAAAAAACTATTTTATAAAAGATAGATACAGTAGATTGCATATTTTTTATGAAACAAATGATTACCTTTACTAAAGTACTGGCCCACCAAATAGTAATTATAAGTATATCTAATCTCACAATACACATAGCCAGAGGCTCTATTGCTTCTACAATAGAAATAAATTTTTTTGTATGACTAAGTATATCTGCACAAATAGCTTCAGCAACTGTCTTATCAACACAAAAACAATCTAGTATAAGAAAGTAAAATATTGGTAAAAAATTTTATAAAATGAAAAAAGAGTTTATATATATACTTATTTGAGCCTCATGTACATAATGTACTTCAAGTTGGTTATTGTTATGTGGTTTGTTATATTTGGTGTTAATTGTAAATATCCTTTTTTTGACAATAGTTTGTTTTTAAGAGGTGGTTAGTAAACTAGCAAAAATAAAATTTTGATATTCTATTAGAAGTTGAATCGACCAAAAATTCATTGGCCAAACTGGTATGATCAAATTGGTCAAATAGTCTAGTCTATTAAATAAATAAATTTAATATACAAATATATATAAATATATGCATATGTATACTATATGAGTGACAGAGAGGGAAAACCTGTAAGTAAATATTTAAGTTAACATGCTGGCAAAGTTGCCCCTGAATGAATTTGTAATCTTACATAATTAATCACATATAAGATCAGTGTTCTGGTCATTTCTATAGATATGTGTCTCTTATATTTTTGTAGCACAATGTATATACGAATGTTCTATATCTGAGCTCTACAGTATGTCGGGTTTCAGAAACGACCAGAACACTTACGTAAGATCATAATTCTTCAGGGGATCATCTTTACCAAAGTGATAACTTAAATATTTACTTACAGGTTTTCCTTCTCCGTCACTCATATATTTAAAAAAATTTTTAACCAATTTGACCAATACTAAACCCTTTGACCAACTGGCCAAACTAGTCAAACTGGTCCGGTCCGTGCCAACTCTGATCCAATCAGGTTAGATCATCGTGAAAATCAAAATTCCGATGACTTTTGTTAGGGGAGTGTACTTTAAAGTGTATAAATAAGTTACCCGGGCAATTGATTTACACCAACCAATCAGACGAATTTCAGTTTCAGCCCATGTTTTAAATAAATTTCGTGTTATATAAATTGACGCGTCAAATCTCCAAAAAATAGACTCGTTCAGTTTTAAATTTACGAACATGTCTTCAACCGAGCATTACCCCGGCTACTTTGGTAAGCTTATACGACTGTAACTCAGATCTAAATATTTTTCACTGACATTTTAGCTTCTCTTAATCTATAGCTCTTCTCTCTTATCTTCATGAACGCGAGCACGTAGACTGGTCGTACTATGAGTTTTTGATACTTAACCGTGATGTCATGATATCTTCACCATTAAATGAAGATTGGAATGGCCTAGATGGTACATGGACTCGTAGATTTCTAAAAAACGCAGAAATGATGCTTGAATCAAAGGACTTTGAAACTTTAAAGGTCAAGGTATTAATTTTCTTTTATTTAGTCAAGGGAGCTCCCGTCAGCCAACGTCCTGACTCAGGAGTATCAGTCAACGTCCTGGCCCAAGTGATGGTAGTGGCACCTCTGGTCAGCCAACGCCCTGATTCAAGAGTATCAGTCAACGTCCTGAGCCTTACCATTGCGAATCTATATTTTTTTTTTTATTTGAAATTTCTATTTACTATCAACCAGAATCAGTTGTTACGATTAACTTTTTATTATCACCAAATTTAATATTTCATTATATAATAGGTAGATACTGAACGTTCAAATCATGGAATAAAGACCTATTGGGAAAATGTTATTCATGAGCAGAAAAAAGTACGCCAGGCCTTAAGTATCATTGTTTTGCTTTTATTAAACTTATTAAGGTATTATAAACCTTGACCAATATGCAATTAGTTGAATGTGAAACGCTCCCATATTCTTGGAAGTCTCGACCTCCTAGATAAAGCCGGGAAATATAATATTGAAGATTTATCCTCAGAAGGATTTTCGAATTCTTTTCCTGTTAATACGACACCTGCATCCAAACATGCACTTGATGGTTCTAACTCAACCTCTTCTCAGAGGATCAAGAAGGTTGGTATATATTGTAATTTATACTGTATATAATACAATGCATTGTTTTAATTTTTTGCTTGAATATTTGTGTATACAGACCAAAGCTGGCGAAAACGAAGAAGAATCAGTTAAAAAAACTGATATTCAAGAAGATATTGTGCATTCAATTGCCGAAACCACTAATACATTCGGAAATGTTGAATTCCCTGAATATTATAATAAGCTCAAGAAAATATGGAAAACCCGTGAAACAGGTTCAAATTACTATGTAATCGATATGAAAAATCAAGAAATATTAAATGAAGTACATAATCTTTTGGACGCGGAAGAATTGAAATTACTATATGATAGACTCTCTTCGGAAAGTGAGGACAAATATTTAAGTAAAAAGGCGCTTCAATATTTATCATTGTTTAATCAGGATTGTGAAGGTTATTCAGATAATGAAGAGATCGAAGATGAAATTATTTTGGAGATGAAAGAAGAAATCTGCAATTTGGACGGGCTAATAGCAAAATTTCAATATCTATCCCATGCTCTTCCTATCCCACTAAAACAATATAATGAATTATTATATCCAGAAATTTATATCATTAAAAGTATAGCATGCCATCTGAGCGCAATTACGAAGATGGAAGGAATTACTGATAACACCACGGAAAGATCATGGACAGCACATGTACTATCGTACATGTTTTTTATAGCTTTTAGTTATATTTCTTCTGTAACATTTTTTTCGTGCGAACGTACAATTTCCACAAAAAATGATTCACAAAATACCGACTATAAAGCTGATGGGGTTGCTGAACTGTTCAGAAGACCTAAACAAATTCCCGTGTTTATACTCGAGGTTTCAGGTGGCCCAGGTAATCCAGACCCGGATAAATACAATGATGATCGGAAGAAATTGTTTAGAGAAGGTATTTTTGCACTTAATAAATTTATAACCCGGACAGATCTTCCGAATTGGGAGGTTTGTGCCTCTTTGGGTGTTTTTTTGTCTCAAGGTTATGGTGAGTTATTTAAAATGTTTCAAAATATACTCTTTATTTTTTTAATTTTCCATTATTTATTTCAGAAGATAATCTTGAAATCGGACAGCTCATTTATATTGGCCCGGGACTTTATTTATATTCGCCTTTTACGATCCCTAATCTTATCATCCCAACTACTCCTTTTAATTTGCAACATGCCCCAAGACTTATTCAGTTTCCAAAGGTTTGAAGAAATAAGACAACAAAATATTACAAATCCAACCTATAAATTTCCTACTGGTCTTACACCAAATCGATCCCGAACTGTGACATTCACAAATTTTTTACCAAAAGAATCAAGAAAAGAGGCTTCTGATAAGGTGGATGAACAAGAGAATGGGTCTAAAGGAAGGGGAAGGGGCCGTGGAAGAGGAAAGGGACGTGATTTTTATTCTCTATAGGCGTTAAATAAAAAATTCCTAAATCAGATATATTAACATATAATATGCATTATGTATTATTTTTAATGCGAATATATGTATAAGTTTGATCTTTGAACGATCTATGAAAATGGTTTTTATAGATACAGAAATTATCAGTTATGAATCCAATTTACAGTTTGCATATTTCATATAAAAAATTATATATGCAAGATTATTTGTAATCACGAATTCTGATTTTATTTTTGTTGAAACGCAAATCATATATTAGCAGGTGCTAATTATGTTATACAAATGTTCTAATGATGAATCAAAATGAATCGAGTCTTTATTAGGTTTATTCCTGTTACTTTAATAGTAATATCCTGTGTCATCATTAGAAAACATTATTTATCTTATCAGAAAAATGATAGATTAGTACAGGATAAATATATTAAATGTTTAGATATTAAGTATTATAGATCAAATTTTTAAACGCTTGATTAACGAAATTCCTGATTTTTTGTATCCTTTCGGGGATAGCTATTTCTGGTTTTTCATCGTACCACACTTCAAATAAGAAAATTCCATTATCTTGACATATGCATCTTTTTAACCGATCACGATTAACAATGTCTTCAAGTTTTTTGATGTCCTTATACCAGCTAGTGTTATAAAACTGGTGCTGACTTCCTTGAACCTCTAATGCGATTTGATATTTTTGAAAGAAGGCATCAAATTCCAATCCATTCAAGAAGGGAGGTCGGTACTCAATTATCGGTTCCTAACTTTCACTTGGATTTTAGCTTTGATTTTTTTGATTTTTGCTTTGACTTTGACTTTCACTTTGACTCTCACTTAGACTCTTCTATGAATTCGCTTTGATTTCGTTTTGACTTTGACTTTCACTTTAACTTACAATTTTGTTTTGACTTTGACTTTCGCTTTGACTTTTGTTTGACTTTGACCTTCTCTTCGGCTTTCGTTTTAACTTTCACTTTTATTTTGTGAATTTTTGCCGTGCTGATTTCACAAAAATATAAGTTTATGAATATTTTATACTTTGCTTTACTTTGCTTCTTGTTTATTAATGTTAATTTAGCAACAGTACGGGACAGTAAAAGACATCCAATCTATACATAGAGGCGCCAATTTTTGATGCTTATATAATCAATTCTGAT
>CAJVPZ010003935.1:0-10474 GCA_910592135.1 Racocetra fulgida | reverse complement strand
TTCTTTTAGTTATTTTGTTATTTGTTATGTATTGTAGGTCTATTAGGTCTGTTGGAGTGTGCTACACACTTCCTGCTATTGTATCTTATAGTTATTTAATTATGTTCTATGGTTTTTTTCGATTTTTACTTTTTTGTTTACTTAATTTTAGTGATGTACGGGAAAGAGTTTTAAGAATTAATTATTATAATTTTTAAAAACAAAAGTAAAATCAAACTATTTGTTTTTTAAAGTGAAAAAATTTCACTTAATCAAATCTTATACAAATAATTTATCAAGAAAAGGATATATTATATACTAATTACTAAAATAAAAAAAATAAAAATTAATATTACTACAAATATTAATGATTAAAATATTTGCTTTTTTATTTTGCCATCTGTTACAAATCACTAAATAGATGAAAAAACAAATTTAGCAGTTCAACCAAAATCTTGGGCAAGATAAGATCAAAATTGACAAATTTAGGCTAAAATACACACAAAATTTTACTAATAAACCAGTAGTTCATGTATTAAGTAAAAATGCTCAGATGCTAGTTTTATTGCATAATTACAGTCTAGTTCCAATGCATTTCGACATGGAGTTTTGGTCAATTTGCCAAATTTTTGTTGCGCAACTAATCTATCCAAACTTAGATTGCTTAATAAAGTACGTCGATTAATAAGAGATTTTAAGCTAATTAGCACAAATAAATGAATAAAATACGGCATATATTTCTATAATAGCCAACTAAGTGGAACATCTAAAGCGAAGGCAAATCATGTGACCAACCACCAATCAAATTATAGAATTTTGATGTTTGCCGGTGAAGCAAAATAAAAAATAAAAACCAAAAACCGGGTAGGTTAATCAAAAATGTCGGAAAGGCAATATTAACTACCTAAAACCTATCCTGACCCTAATATAGGATGGCCCTAACCCTATAATTAATCGATAATATTATTAAGAAATATGAGCGCCTCTGCTTTAGACATCCCTCAACTAAGGTAATTTAAAATTATTAGTTAAAAATATTTTTATACTATAACACAAAGTTAACCTGTGATAAATAAATTAATAAGAGGCATTGAGTAATAGTGTAATTAAAGAAATTGAATGATTCAAATAAATAAGTGTTCATATTTATCTATTAAACAATTGCGAATAGCAAATTAAATGAAACTAATTTTTCTAAAATTGAAATCCCGTAATAATATAAGAAAATAAATTATTGGATGAACTAACATCTATTCATGTTAAACGAATGTACAGTATATATAAGTTTGATTATACAAAATGATCATAACCTTTCTGCTTTAATAAGAACAGACAATCTAACAAATTAATACCAAAAATTAATCTTATATTAACATCACTTATAAATTTAAACATGCAAAATGAAAAAGCTAATGAAAATAAAAAAAATTTGGTACTTAGCTTAGAGGCACGTCGGGCTAATGACCGAAACCGAAAATGCAAAAAATTAGCCTCAGAAACAAATGAAGAACGTGAGGCATGCCTTGCTTGCAGGCGTAAATTATATAGACAAAAAAAAGCAAATGAAACTGAAGAGCAAAGAGCCAATGCAAGAAATAAAAACACATCAAATAAATGAAGAATACATGCCTTAACAAATTTTTTTGAAGTACAGTCTTCTGAAGTACAGTCTTCTGAAGTACAGTTTTCTGAAGTAATAGAAAATTCAGAAAATATTTTGAGCCAAGATTATAAGCTTCTCTCAGATTTTCACAATGCAATCAATGATCTTAAAAATAAACTTTGCTCGTGTGTAATAAACGATTTCCATCAATTGAACTTTATGGAGAAGAATGCCGTCGTTGTCATTATGAAAAAAGTGACGTTAAAAAATTCTCAGTGGAGAACAATATAGATCCTGGTAAGAATATTTAACTGCTTATTGATATAATCTTAGCATACTTAACTTTTTTTAGGTGATATTCTACCACAACTTCAGGGTTTAACTAATACTGAAGAAATGCTGATTGCACAAGTGTTCTCTGTCATATCAGTATATACACTTCGCGGAGGGCAATATGCATATCAAGGAAATGTTATAAATTTTCTGCAAGACGTGCAGAAATATGTGACCCGCTTACCACGTAACCCATCATCACTGAATACACTTGTAGTTAGATGCTATTTGACTAACAGATCTACCTTTCATGACTTTCATATTTGACGGAAAAAAATAGCACAAGCACTTTATTGGTTAAAGGCCAATAATGTGTTCTACAAAGATATTGATATCGATAATGGTATATTGCAATCTTTATCAGAAAATAGATCGATTATTGATCAGCTTCCACAATTATTAGATGATGAAACTAATTATGAAGAATCAAGTGAAGAAAATATAAATTCGTATGAAGTAAATAACGAAACAATTGAAAATGGTTTTAGTTCACAGACCTTTGTGCCCTCTATACCACCTGGACGTAGTGAAAATGATGCAATAAATGAAGCACTTAACCAAATGCAACCAAGCAATTTAACAGATGAAAATTCATTGGTTGATTGGCCATATATCGAAGCTTCATCTATTAATGAATTTTGTGCCCCCGAGTATATGGCACGAGCATTTCCAACACTTTTTCCTTGAGGTATTGCAGACTTTCGCAGCCACAGAATCAAAGAAGTAAAGCCAGCAGAATATTTCAAGCATCTGCTGCTTTATAAAGATGGTTGATTTGCTCATTATCCACAATGACGCTATTTTGCGTTAAATACACTAATGAGATGGAGAGCATTATTAGAGGGCCGGATATTTGTTTGACAGAATTTAGAAGAAAAGCAATTAACTGCAGCTGAGGTTCTGGACTTAATGCAAAACGATCCTAACATGGCAAACCGTGTAGTGCGATATGGTGAAGGTCTACGCGGTACCTAACAGTATTGGATGCGTTATAGTGCTAAATTAACAGATATGATAAAACAGCTGGGGCATCAGAGAATGATCTTTTTTACATTTAGTGTGGCTGATTTGCATTGGCCTAATCTGCATAAACTCATGCCCAGTGGAGAAAATTCTTTAGAGCGAGAGACTGATCAAGAAGCTGCAAAACGTAGGCACAAAGATCTCATAAACAATCCCCACATTGCTGCATGGTATTTTGAAAAGTGGTTTAAAATTTTCTTTGAGAAGGTTTTAATACCAAAATGGGGATTAGTAAATTGGTAGTACCGTTTTGAATGGCAACACCGTGATAGTATACACGTGCATGGAATTGCAAAACAGAGAGAAGCACCTATAATTGAATGGGAAAAAATGAGTAATAATCAAGAAAAAATGAAAGAAGTGGTGCGCTACTTAGACTCGTTAGTAAAAACAATAAATCCTGATCAGCATGCACCTCCACCAAGTTGCCACTCATGTCAGAAATCTATAGAAAATCTTGATAATAGTCTACAAGAGCAATTTTTGAATCTGTGCCCGGTTATGCATGATGCCGATCACCATGTAAAATTCTTTAAAGTTCATTAATGTTAAGGTTAGCATTTTGTATAAAGTTAAAAGCTAAGTGGTTTTATAGTAAAATCGCACAAGGAAAACTTTTTGTTAGTGCACTAAAGGCGGTTTACTATACAGATTTTTGAGAAAGAAGCGATTTTTGGCAAAACGAACGTTTGTTTTGATTGTGCTATGTTACACCTGATTCTCAAATCTGATTTGTAGATCATGCATAATCATGCATAACCGGGCACAGATTCAAAAATTGCTCTACAAGATTATGTTAAATTAATAAACAAATTGCAACGACATACGCATTGCAGCACGTCTTATTGTTTGCGAACCAATAAACAAACAGGTAAACAGGCCTGCAGGTTTAGATTTCCCAAAGAATTGTGCAATCAAACAGTTGTGCAACATAATGATGATCGTCTAGAACTGATTATAGCTAGAAATGATCCTCTTATAAATCCTCACAATCGTATTCAACTCCAAGGGTGGCGAGCAAATGTCAATCTGAAACCTGTCCTCACACTTCATGCAGCTTTGAAATATGTATCTAAGTATGCTAGCAAGGCAGAGCCACAATCTCTGGCTTTTTCAAAGGTGTTAAATAAAGCTCTTCATGATAATATACCTGATGATCCTGCTTTAAAGGCATTTCAGAAACTTCTTCTTCACACAGTGGCAGAACGGGATTACTCTGCCCAAGAGACTTGTCATCATCTTCTTTAAATACTACTATATTACTGCAGCAGAAATTTTATCATCTTAAATCTCAACAAAGAGGCGAATCATTTGCTTTGTGATAATGACAAACATGAAGATGGAAGAACAGGTCTCTCATATCTTCAATGATATTGGAGTAGGCCAGCTGAATATCAAGATCTTTCTGTATCTATAATACAAAATCGTGAAAGAAAATTGGGTAAAATGTAAACAAGAAAATATTATACATATTTGGCCCCATCCATCTTCGTTAATAAATGGTCACTAATGGGATAACTTCTGTCATGTGAAGGTTCTTTTACATGTGTGCCATAAAGATATCTCACAACTTACTGATAATGGAAATCTTTCATGGGTAGATTTATATAACCATAATCTTCCAGAAATAAATTCAGCTTCTTCGGATCTAATTGGACCTGTAGTGGAGAATATTGAAGCTTACAAAGAAGATTCTAAATCTGAAGATGAAGACCAGAATAATATGCAAGATCAAAATAGTAATCAGGTAAATGAACCTCGACCTGACTGGATGATACTTTCAGAGATGATCCCATCTACAACATTAATTCACTTGAATCTTGAAACTCGCAACGAAGACATAAGTTACGATTGGGAAGGTAAAAATCAACTACGATATCCTGAATTAGAAAATGTCAGAACTTTTATTCAGCAGGCAATGCATAATAATACTATTACTCCTGAAATTGAAAATGATGTAGAAATTGATCAGAGCACGCTAAACAAAAAACAAAAATTATATTCAAGTGTATAGAATCTCATTATGTCGCCGTAGTTTCTGGTCAATATGTAGAGCCATTTAAAATAATCATTATGGGTACTGCTGGAACTGGAAAATCTCATCTCATCAAGATTATCCGAAAAATAATATATGAGATAGCAAGAAAAAATAATAACCTATTACAAGAACAAAGTCCGCCTCCACTTGTACTTGCACCAACGGGTGTTGCAGCCTTTAATATTCAAGGCAGTACTATTCACTCAACACTCTCGGTTCTGATAACTTCTAATAATTTTGACCTTACAGGCAATGAACTTAAAAAGCTCCAAAATAAGCTACAGGAAGTAAAATATATTATTATAGATGAAATGAGTATAGTAGGACGTCGCCTACTAGCTTTAATTGATTTACGATTACGTTAAGCATTTCCAGATTACAGTAATCTACCTTTCGGTGGATGCTCAATAATTCTTGTTGGCGATTTTGGACAGCTTCCTCCAGTAGGTGACCTTCCAATGTACTGTAAAGACACTCATCCATCAGATCCTTTATCTGAAGATGGATGAAATGCTTACAGTCAATTTCAGGAAACATATAGGCTCGAGGTTGTATAACGACAGGCTGGTAATTCAGACAAACAACGCAAATTTAGGGACCTTTTATTATGCCTGTGTGATGGGGAATCCATTCAATCAGACTGGGAACTTTTAATGTCACGTATTCCGGAAAGTCTGCCTAAATTGGAGCGAAATCAATTCTTAGATTCTATTAGTATTTTTTCAACATGGAATGAAGTTGATACAGTTAACTTAGCTAAGCTTCATTCATTAAATCAGCCTGTGCTTAAAATTTGTGCAGTTCATACAGGTGGTTCTGAAGCTTCAAAGGCTGATTCAGATGTCGCCGGAGGTCTTGATCCAGTTTTACTACTAGCTAAGAAAGCACGCGTTATGCTTAATGCAAATTTGTAGGTAACTGCTAGACTCGTAAATGGTGCAATGGAAACAGTGATTGACATTCTTTTCAAAAATAGACAGAGCAACACTTCTTTGCCCATTGCTGTTTTGGTTTCTTTTGACGAATATCGTGGCCCCTCTATTACAACACCAGAAGGAACACAGGTTATACCAATTATTTCAGTTTTGTGTACTTAGGAGGGCAAAACTAGAATATGCTCCTGGTTGCAAATTCTACTCTCGCTTTCTTGGGCTATTACAGTACATAAATCACAAGGTCTAACATTACCAAGGGCTATTGTGGATCTTGGCAAGAAGGAATTTGCAGCTGGACTGTCTTTTGTGGCCACATCACGTGTTCGTTCTCTTGACGATATTCTCTTGAATCCTTTCACATTCGAGAGACTACAGAAAATAAAAAAGTACAAAAGATTACAAGAAAGAAAAAGAAAGGAAGAACAATTAGGCAGAATGGAAAATGCAACAGCTTAAAAAAGTATTGTATGATACTGTAATATGATGAAAATTAATTTAGGATACAAAATAAAAAAGATACGTTATTATACAGTTACAATATCATGTAACGGGTATGTATATATATGAAAACAATAAATGACTATTGCTATATATATCAATATTAAAAAAATATCGAATAAAATAGTATAGTGTAAAAGTAAAAAAAATCGATAGGCAAAAATCACATTTATATGTATATATATATATTTGTGTCGCAGAAGTCCTGAACTATGAATCAGATTTCAAGATCAGGTGTAACGTAACATGATCAAAATCCAAAATAAATGTCTGCTTTGTCAGAAATCACCCATTTCTTGAAAATCTGTATAGAAAACCTTCATTAGTGCTTTAACAAAAAGTTTTCACTAGACAATTTTACTATACTAACCTAATATAATCAAACTTCGAAAAATTTTTGCTGCGTTATAAACCTGGCACACATTCAAGCAAAGTGATATGATCAAGTGATGTATGCATGTATGATTGTTTTTATGTTTTTAAATACCGATTGGCTCAATATCACGTGAGCGGAATCCAAGACATTTTGTGTAGTTTACGTCTCCATTGTAAGTCCTCCGTTATGCTTCAGACAATAATTATTACAAATACTAATATAGTTACAGACAAAGACTATCAAAGATTAAACGGAACAGAGAAACAGCTTTCTGCACTCCAGTCTCCTTCTTAACTTTGTTGCCAACTGAGTTGGCAACTAACAAAAACAACAACAAGAATAACAAAAAGTGTGCTATAGGTGCTCAAGAAAAGAAAACACGACCTACACACATCTATATAGAAAACTATAGCTCAATAGAAGAACAAAATAAGAAAAAAAAGCGTAAAACTGTAGATAATATTTTTGCCTCTACACTACCCACTACAGACAGCAATATGGCTGAAGAAAAAATTAGAGAATTAGCAAATTTCAGTTTACTCCTGAATCTGACTGAGATGATATCATCACACAAAACAACAACAGACCTGATCCAGAACCCGAAACAACCTACTATATACAACTTTCCCACAGACAAACAAAATAAGAAGATCCCAGTCCAAGAACCTTCCAAATCTGATATAACCTCCCTGCAGCAGAACACAATGGAAAGTAAACAATCCGGTTCTACCTGAATCTGAATCTAGACCCAATCAGTTTACAAACAGCTTATTTGATATGAAAATAGACCAGAATGTAACAAACTCAGATAGTGAAGACAATGAAGAAACTTGGTCGATCAATACAATATTAGATGAACAACTACAAACAAAAATATCATACAGCCAAGCAGTTAGTAAAGATCTTCCAAACAAAACTAGAAAAACCCCAAATAGGCATTTTTTGAGTGATAAAGAGAAAGAATAGCAAGAACATATACAAGCAGTCTTAAAGGAAATTTGACAGGAAAAACTTGAGCTTTTCGATACAACAATCTGGACTTGTTAAAAAATTAAAAATGCACTAACTTCACTTCAAGACCTCAAAGAATTAATTAAATATAAGCTCTCAACAAAACCAACTACTAAATACATCCCACTCATAATAACAGCTAAATTTTTTCATTGAGACACAGCCTGCTTTACTCGAGTTTTAGCAATCAGACCTCAATACCAAAAAGAATTCAATGATCTATTTACAAATGCTCTAGAGATATACAAAAAACAATATGATGTTTTGGCTACAAACAAGAAAAACTGAGACCAGATCTTTGAACTACTATGTGTAAAGTTGGCTCTAGACTACCTAACCAACTTAGACTTCAATTCTCTAGATGTATACGAAATTACTAGATACATATTCTACTTGGCAGGATTTGCAAAAATCCCAAAGCAGCTTAACTTTGATGCAACATGATTTGCAGTCTCAAATTTTATTACAGAAGCACTAATACCCCTACCTGCAGAACCTAAATCTATCCCAAAATACTTACAAAAAGCAATTCCCTTCATTCTACTAATCCCAAATCGACAACTTATTGCACCTGTTGTCAAGACCTTACAATTAATATTCTCATTTAATAGAATGCCTAATACTTACATCTCAGATACCAGAGAACCTCTGTCTGCATCCTACAAACAATTAAGAGATAAAGTACGTAACTTCTTTTCTATCACAAGCAGAGCAGACCTACAAAACTTAGGCCAATATAGATAAGTCGCTTCAGAAGTTTTACTTTTTTTAACAAATCCCAATAGAATATTTCAACTTATCTGCTCTAAAACAACTATTACCTTGTACTCTACAAGAACTAACACCAAGATTAAGAGAAAAATTTCTCTTCTTGCCCGAAGCCAAGAAGACTTTAAAGAGCACGTTAGACTCCTGCAAGTAGATTACTTATTTACAAGACTCTCTAATGATTATATCATTTCTCGTAGATGTCTACCTTCAAACCCAATGCAACTAAAAATGACAAACTTCAAATTTTCCTTGCAAAGCAAAGAAGAGGTGAATACTTTTGTTAAAAGTATTCCATCCATTTATAATATCTCAACACTACTGCTACAAGTATATTGTAACTTCAACTACACAGACCTTCCTAACTTGCCTGAAGATGCTGAACTAATTAATCTTATCAATCTGATATTACCGATCTCAACTCCCAAAGAATTAAGTATCATAGCTAAAGCTCTACACAAACACTATTATTTCTATATTATATCTCAATCCTGGATTAATATTAAAAAAAAGCATCCAGAAACTGAATCAAATTTAACTAAATTACTATCAACAGTTGAACAACTCCAATCTGCTCTTCAAGAAAAAAAAATTACTAATATAAATGTTTCTATAAGGAAACATCACAATATTTCACTAGTACTGGAAACTCTTTGATAATATTTTGTATACTATACAGTACCAGAATATATTTTCAACCTAATCGATCTATCAGAACCATCCTTCGATAACTTTGAAGAACAAAAAACAACTACAACATCAAAACCAAAAGAAATACCTGCAACAATAACAGATATACAAATGTCTGAAGCTGAGCCAGACTCCAGTACAGATAACCAATGAGTATAAATCCTTCTACAGAAACTCTGCTGTTTGCAGAAAATGTGAACACATCAAAACAACTAGAACTTGATATACACAAAAAAATTAACATAGCTACTCATAACATTAGAGAGTTTAATAACCTTTTAAAAGTACAAACTTGGGTTGAATATTGCATAGAAACAAATCTTTATATAATTTCTCTCACTGAAACAAAGCTAAAAAACTCAGCAATGAGATCGCTAACCAACCCATTTTACAAGATATTTACTTCAAACTTCTTGCTCTATAAGCCAAACTAACGAAAAACCAGCTTAGGAACAGCCTTAATAATATGCAACCAACTGCAACCATATATTCATAGAATTCATACTTTTCCTAGAACAGCAATTTGTATTGATTTTTATTTTTCAAATAGCAACAAGTCTTGGATTATCTCAACCTACCTTCCATCAAACCACCCTTCTCTCCTGAAACAAACTCAGTCTCAGCTACTCAATTGAACCACAGAAGCCAGAGCTAAAAACTGGTATCTCATAATTCTGAGAGACTTTAATGCTAACCAACTTCGAGACAAATGACTTCCTATCTTTACCAACCTAAATGCAGCTAATCTGACCAGTCTTCTAATATTCCACAGCATCTAAGCACCAACCACAGCTAGCCAAATAGATGACTTCTGGATTTCCTCAGATATGCTTTTGGCTTTTGATATCCCTTAGCTAATTAACGCTTCAAACATCTCAGAAAGCGATCACCGCATCCTACATACAGTATAGTACACAAATTTCTTGTCACAAAAGTGTTTAAGAAACAAAAAGAAAAAGTGAAAAATATATTTGTACGAGAAAATAATATCAGCAGACTGAGATAATTTTGAAGAATCAATAAATAGCCTCTTCAACCAACAACTTACTCTTGTCTCAAATATGAACAAAGATAGCACTAATAGAGCTTGAAACTCTTGGGTAGCAAAAGTTAAGGAAGCAATAAACAAACACATCCCACATACTTTCATTGCTCCAAAACTCTTCTATGCTTTATTACTAAAAGCAACCAAACTATACTCAGCTCTGAAAAATATTAAT
>CAJVPZ010003934.1:0-10475 GCA_910592135.1 Racocetra fulgida | reverse complement strand
AGATAAAGTAGTCTGAGCTTTTATTCTTGCATATAGTTTTTACTTTTTATATTCTATGTATTTAAAGGTTAATAACTTATTGTAGTTATTATATTAAAAACTATTAATAAAGATACAAGCAAGGCCTCACCTTAATACCAAAAAAAAAAAAAAAAAAAAAAAAAAAAATTAATAACAATGATTATTTTCTTAAAGTTAGCTCTAAGATTAGAGCTAGATAAAATAAAGCATCAAAAAATATTTGCTAGTGTTAAATAGACTACTTATATATATATATTATTAATTAAAGTTTTTAATAATGAAATATTAAAAAGAAAAATATCAACACTCTATCAATAAATTTATTTAAATATTTTTATAGGTTTATTTTATATAAATAATATTAATCTATAGATAAGTGCTACTAAAAAAAACTAAATTTATTACTTAAAAGTTCCAAAAGCCAGAAATCTAATTTTCTTTAATAGTATAGAATATAAACAAAAAGTTATCACTTTGTTTATTGCTTTTATACATTTTTAAATAAGTTGTATGCTGTGTATACAAAATATTTGATTTACTAACATGGTTCATTCTTTTCTAAAGTCTTAGAGGATTTGATTTTTACCAAATTTTGACTTCTTAGATTTTAATTTACCAGAGGTTTTGCCAGAGTTTTACTAGAGTTTCGCAGTTTCTCCAGAGTTTTATTATTTTGCTAGAATTTTACCATTTTGCTAGAGTTTTGGCAAGTTTTGTTTTTGCCAGTTTAGTTTCATCTTTTACTATTTGCCAAAAATAGTTTCATCTGCCAATGTGAGTCTAATTAGATATAAAAAACTCACATCTTCTCAGATTTTTCACTCTTTAATCTTGTACTTCAGACTTTTATTAAATATCTTTTACAAGTATCTATTATTCATAAAAACATCCAAACTGAACTATCTCAACTTTTTACTATTCAGATAAAGAAAATGCTTTCACTTGCTAAAAGTGCAAATAATATTGTTTTTACTAATCTTATAACTTTTAATCTACCAACTCTTAATACAGTCTCAGATATTACCAAGTATAGAAATTGATCTACTATTAGTAAACAAATTTCTAGAATTGATTTATATAGTATTTTTATTTTTTTTATAAAACAATCATTTAATAATAAATTTTCAAATTAATTTTAATAAACATTGTCTTATGGTTATGTAGTCTAGGGATTCTAATAATCCCAAGAGCTTTAAAAAGCAGTTTTTACCAAATAAGAAAATGAATGGTGATTGGTGTAAATTTAGTCTCATAGATTTTCATAGATTAGTCATAGACTTAAATGAAAGCCTTAAAAATTTTCTAATCATACAAAAAAGGTGGTGATCTGCAACATCCAAATTTGGTAATATCTAAGACTATAATAATTTAGTTCAAAAAGCTAGTGCTGCAAATATTGAATATACTTTTAACTTCAACTCAATTCTTAAAGGTATTGGTCTTACCCTATTAAATCATGATTAACCAAAATTTGGTCTCTCAACTTAATGTCAAATCTACTAAATACTTATATTTATAAATTTAAAAACTTCACACTTATATTTCAACTTTCTCAATTAGCTAAAAACAATATTACTCTGTTTAATCTACTTTCAAACTCTAATTACCCAAACTTCCTTCAAAACACACCTCTAATTTATGGTATACTTTCTTCAAATCCATATATCTCTATAATCAATAGTTTAAGAAACCATTATTTACTTTTTATTGAACAAATCACAATATCAAATAACAAATTTATCTTATCTTGAAATAATATCTATTAATGTACTAACAAACCTACTAGGGTTATCAACCTTTTTGATTTAATAATATTAATCAATTAATACAAAATAATACTTTTTCAACTATCTGGCCTCATTTAAATCTACCTACAATTAACTCCTTTATCAACTCAACTGATTTTCTTTTTTCTTCACTATAATCAAACTTCTCTCCTTTTATACAATTATATACTACTAATAATAATAAACTTTTTCTTACCAAATTGTTATCTCTAACTGAAATATATAAATTAACTTCAACTAATACAGGTTTTATGCAACTCTTATTATCAACCTTACCATTTTCACACATTCTTTCTTCTTTCAACCTTCCTTACAAGCTAACTAAATTAAACAATCATCTTCATATTCAAATAGACTACTAGAAGATTCTTGCACTAAATGATATATATGATTTTATAAATACTACAAACCTTCTTAACTAACACCACAAATTAATATTTTTATACAAGATATAGAATTAATATACAACATAATTAACTCAACTACATATCAAAATCAGCTTGCTAATCTTTACTCTCTTATTTAAAATCTTGGTTCTCAAAAGCTTCATTTTTATACTGATGCCTCAATTCAAAACTTCAATTACCAAATATAAAGTCTGTATTACTAGATCTGTGTTAATAATATATCTATCAAATTTAATACAGCTACTACTCCTTATCTAGATACAACACATACTGAGTTTGAAGCAGTCATTTTTTTTCTTACGTATTGCAATTTTTAATAATATTTATATTTATATTCATCTGGATAATAAGACAGCAATTAAAAACTTAAAACAAATGTATTATATTAAACCTTTATAAAACCAAAACTGAGATATTCTATTTACTATTAATCAAATTAAATCTATCAAAAATCTTATCTTCATTTTTTATAAAGTTAAATTATACTCTAACTTCCTATATAATCAGACAGACCTGCTTGCAAACAAGGAGCAAACAAATTTATATTTAGAATCTTTTATAATCATATAAATTTACCAATTTACTTCCAATAAGAAAACTACTTAATTTCTTTTAAAATCTGAACTTTTATTTAAAACATTTATACAATACAAGAACTATATTCATAGTCTTCACTCAAAATATTCAAAGATATATCTAATATCCAATGGACTTTATGTTTCAATGCTTTAAATTTTTTTAACAATAACCTATTTAAATACTCTCTAAGAATCAAAATTCTAACTAACAGTCTTCCAACTATGGAAAATTTAAATATTCGATACCCTTACCTATACCCTATACCAAACTGTACTCATTGTTTCAATCTGAAAGATATATTACACTTACTTTTCTGTTCTAATAATAACATCAATATTCAACAATCTCTAATCAATATAATTATCAATTCATTTGCTTCTTTTAAAATCACAAATACATCTCCAATTACTATTTTTAATATCCTTCTTCATCTTATACTTAACTTTTCTAACCCTCTCTGCAACCTATTTTTATACTACATCCCAGGCATTTACCTCTTAACTGTTTATGAAAATATTAAATCACACATTGCTAAACAAACTAAACAATTTCTTATTCTTCTATTTAATAATTTACTTAATTGATTTTATGATGAAATATGAACTATATGTAATATCTCACAACATCAATAGAAACAAGCCAGAAATATTACAATTAAAACTAAATAAAACAAATACATCTTACCAAATACTCCTTCTTTAGCAACTAGTCATTATGTAATTTACCTCAAACAAATTTTTTTTTTTTTATAAAAAAATAGTTTATATAAGGTTTTTCTTTAACTAACTGTATTTTCTAATGCCATGATATATACCTTAGGTTTTCTCTAACCTAGCCTAGATATATAATTGTTTTGAAATAATTAACAATAGCATTATATAGAAAATTAGGGGTATAATATCACATTGGGTGCCTTTTTAGTAGCACAAGTGTAGTTTGAAATCTTTAAATGTAGATCACTCTCTACTTTTTTTAAATAAAGTTTCAATTATGACATTTACAAACAAAAAAAAATATATAATTACTATTTTTGATATTATTTATTGTTAACAATTAAGTTTTGGTATAAGCTCTTTATAAACGTATTTAATAGTCTATTAAATTTTAAAATTTAGATATTATATAATAATAACTCTTAAACCAAAGTAGTAAATTATTGTAATTATTAAAATTTAAATAAATATATCTTTTATTCAATTAATGCCGTTATATTTTGTGAAATATTTTGCTTTAGATTTGTTTTAGTATAAGTCTATTAGCTAATTGGAATGAAACCTACTATGCTACTTCAATGTAGGATGAATATTCTCCCTATTTTAAATCGTTATTAGATCCGCATATAGTGTACAATTGAGCACTTATATTGTAACAAAGCAAACTTTAAGATGCATATACAAAGATCCTGTGATTTGTTCGCATGTGGGTCTAGTTCACGGTATTTATATCAAAGAGGATCTTGTATATAATATGATATTTAAAACTTTAATAATTTGTTTTTATTCTGACCCGGGTTTGACGGGTAATCATTGTACCCGAGTAGGCCTGCGGTCTACTCGGGTAACCCGTGTTGTACTTTTTAGGACGAGTACAATCACTAGTTCTGGCATGCCATTATACCACGTGATAGGCATACTCAATTTAGATTGGTCAGTTATCATGCACTACAACCTTCAAAATATTTCAGAACTTTGCTATTGACCCTTCTCGTAATCTATGTATTACGGATAACATATCAGTGGTATGCCTGTGACCTCCGTGCCACTTACCCTATCAATAAACTATTCTGTCATTACAGTATCCGCGTTTAATTTCTCATTATTATCCGCTTACGTGATTAATGACTGATTTATTCCCAGTTTCTTACTATCCTTCTATACTATTTTTTCAAATTAAAATTACGAATTTTAAAAGTTTGGCTACTACAATCACAAGACCTTTCATTTTCTTTCATTTTTTTAAAAAATTATTCTTCGAGCAACAATTGATACTTTCATTAGCAATTCGAATAGTTTAAAAATTCGGTAAAACGTTAAAAAAGATATATTATCAAAAAGAAATATAAAAATTCCGAATCAGTCCGAAACTGAAATTTTGACTCTAAACGAGAAAAAATAGTATAGAAGTATAAATAAGAACGGTGAATAAATGAATAAACTTGACTGTTGCTTAAGGTTATTTCAGATATAGCTATTTCAGTATTTTTCAGTATTTTTCAGTATTTTTCAGTATTTTTCAGATATATAGGATTTTTTTTCATCTTTATACATTTATTTCATGTTTATCAAAAAGAGAAAAAAATTTTTAACACGATGAATTATACAAAATTTTATTTGTTACAACATAAATTTATTAATCTCAATTAAATGTAAAAATGGGTATCTTCTTGATGCTAATATTATATTAGAATTTACAAAAATAAATGTATTTAACAAAAATATGGCCTTTTATTTAAAGTTTCTACTACATTTTAAACCGACGTTTTGACATCCAAACATTAGATTCAACTTTTAGATGCATAATTTGAATCAGAAACCAGATTTTTTGAAAGTTTAGTAAAGGATTAAAAGTTTTTATTTTTCTCTCCTAACCACAACCATTGAATGTTTTTCCATAAAGTATAGACAGAAAAAGATTATGAGTTATTTGTAAAATTACTATATATGGAACGTGTACCCGGTGTGGGAATACCATCAGTAACATTTTGGGCAACATGGCCATGGGTATAAACGACATGGATAGAACTGCCTTGAGGACCTTGAGCAAAAACATTTTGGTTATGCATACTACCTGGGGTGGGCGTGCCGGGATGAATGAAAGCAGCATCAGGAGCACCAGATTGATACGTAAAATTCGGGGCATCAGGATATTGCGTAGAACTCATATTTGAGACGAAAGAAGGAGCAACGTATTGATTCGTAATTGTGGAAGGGGTTGAAGCACCGTATCTAGATTCGTGAATATTTGTACCTGAAGTAGCATGTTCGCGATATTCGCGATTACCCGTACCCGGAGTAGCAATATAAGGATCATCATCAGGACGATATTTACGATACTTCCTATAAAAAATAAAGCCTACGATGCTTGCTGCAGCAATGCCAAGAACAAGTGCGCCACCAATACCAGCAACTAATGGAACCATTAGAGGACTATTATTATTA
Source organism: Racocetra fulgida (assembly GCA_910592135.1). NCBI lineage: Eukaryota > Fungi > Glomeromycota > Glomeromycetes > Diversisporales > Gigasporaceae > Racocetra > Racocetra fulgida. The sequence continues at coordinate 4,523 of CAJVPZ010003934.1, read as the reverse complement.
TTATTGTTATTGTTGTTGTTGTTGTTGTTGATATTATTATTAGTTGAAGTATTTCCAGTTGGACTTGTATCTGTCGGTTTTGATGGAATTGAATTATTAGTATTCGCAGTTAAATCAAATGATGAAACCCAGGTATAAGTTGAAGTGTCCAATATGTAAATATTATTATTAGGAGCAGTCACTAAATCAAACTTTGTACTTGAAAAGCCGGCACCTAAAAATGAAAAACTTAATAAAGTTGGTAACAAATGATTAGAAATAACATTTCAATTAATTAATATAATCACCAAATGCTATAATCATATATTTTCCAACCATCTCGGCTGAATGACAGGCAAGAGGTGGTGGAGCATATGCGCCTATAATTTGTTTGGTCGACCACTTGTAAGGTGTAACGCTTGTGTCCAATGTAGCCAAAGGTGGAGTTGCAGCAATAGTAAGATTTTTAGCACCACCTCCATAAATAATAATAGAACCGTCACTGCCTGAAAAAAAATAACCATGTATGTAGATTATGAATCAATGTATGTAGACTATGAATCAATGTATGTAGACTATGAATCAATGTATGTAGACTATGAATCAAACGATAAATGCTTCAACTATAATTTACTACATACCTAGCACCGCAGTATGAGATTGACGGGCCGTAATTATGTCGCCAGTTGCGATCTAAATGGTCCATACATTAAAAAATGCAATAGATTAATAAATAATGCAATATATTAAGAAATATCTCGAAGATTGCCTTTAATCAATGAAATAAAATATTTCTACTAAATCAATAAAATATTTCTACTAAATCAATAAATCAAAGTTTCCATCTTTTCCAATTTCGTGCAAATCGTGACAGTACTTGCCTATCATACAAATTTTATAATATCGTTCTGCTTGCCATATACTTTATTCAAATATTATGACTATTGTTTAGACAAACCATTTCCATTGAATCTCCAATGAGTTGGAAAAAAAATAAATTATGCTACTATTAATGCACATAAAAATTTACAATGATCATATGATAAATCTAGTATATGGCAAATTTGAATACATTGATTCATGACAAAATGTAATTCCTAAACTTTCGTATCGAAAAGCTCATTTACCTACCACCGAAGACCAAGTTCCAGAAATCGTATTATAAATTGAGATCTAATAAGAAACATAAAAACCATAAAAAAAAAAATAACGGGAGATTTAAAACAATCATTAAAAATTTAAATACTTTTGTCATATCAATTTCTGTAGCTGTTGTGTCATCATTTGTTCCTCCTATATATACTATAAGCCCACTTGGTAAAAGTATAGCAGCATAATCGGATCGTATAATCGGAGCACTAGGATAACTACTGAGCCAAGATAAACTCAAAGAATCCAGTACATAAGTATTATTAGAAGATCTCAGGGTTGTATATGGATCAAATCCACCAGAAATATATATTCTGCCATTCTTATCAACAACAGCTTTCATTTCCTGTCTGGTTGGTGGTGCAGTACCTGTTGTTATTGCATTAGACCATTTTTGAGTCGTTGTATCAAAGGTAAATGTCACTAAAGAAGTCGAATTAACAGTATTTGTGCTGCGGTGTTCAAATAAAAAAATAGTAGAATTTTTGTTTCCACCAGAGCAAGAAGGTGAGAAAGCACTAGCGACGGGAATAGGGGCAATAATTGTGAGATCAGTCCATTTAAGATTTGCGATGTTAAATGGTGAAGAAACATCTAAATAGAATATTTCATTAGAGCCTCTGCCAGAAACACCAATACCACCTAAGAAGTATATTTTATCACCAATAACGACGCTGCTTTGAAAATAACGACTTGTAGGTGCAAATGCGGTCGCCAGAGTGATAAACAGATTAAGAACTAATGTTATTAGCATAACATTGCTTAACAATTGAATGTGAAAAGGTCTCATGCTAATAACTGTTCAACTGTTATCAAAATTCATTCTCGAAAAAGAAATCAAATAAATAATGTATATAGGTGCAACTGTTAACAAAAACACATAATATGCCCGATAGATATTTTTTTATTTGAATTTTTTTGTGTTGTAAAAATTATAAATTAAATTACAAAATTACTTTTATGGTAACAGTATCGGTATAACCAAATGAAAATTTTGAATTTGTTTATTCATGTGTTTTGTGCAATTAATACTAATTTATGCACATGCAACACAGCATTTACAGTGCATATACTGTACGCGAGTATACAACACATATAATTTATTTATGCCGAGACATTATAATCTTACTGAAATTAGGAATTTTTGCTACGTACGTACGGATATGTACGTACGTACGTATGTACAAACGTAAGATCAAATGCAGAAAATGGTGTAAGATTTGACTATCGGTAAACCAGTTTTGAACCAATTGATTGTTATATTTTAAGCGAATTACAATCAATCATCGTTACATATTCTGTGTTAATCCAAGTTGGAAATAAGAAGTAAGCTAAAATGTTCTCATACTTTATATTGATATTCTGTAAGTTTGTGTTCAAGGTCCTAAAATTTTTATGCACCTTGTTTTTTTTTCTTTGAAACTGACAGTAGAACTCTTATTACTCTATAAAATTAATTTTTTTTAGGTAGAATTGAACCATAGCCATTCTATTGATCATTCTAAAAGTGCATATAGGCTTAACCTTGTTGAAACGAGATAAAATTTAATATTATGCAAAGTATATTGATATTGAATTACTGTAGATAAATAAAAGCAAATCTAGCGTTACCACTAGGGACATGTGGGTTTTGTGATTTGTTGTGATCGAAGCAAATCACAAAAAGTATGAGGTTTACTGCGATTTATTGCACTTTACTTCGATTTACTTCGATTATAGTAAAATGTAGTTTTCAAGCAGTGACTTATATTTTTAACCATATTAAACGGCTATCATGATATTTTTTTAGCAAATTATTCTAGTATTTTATTTAGCGAAATATGATAGATTGCCATAAAATAATATTATGCTTAACGAACAGAATAAATTTCAGTCAACTCTTTCTATAACGGAATAACCGTTCTGGAAGAAAAAAAAGTTCGTCATAGAACATTACCAGGTTTTCTTAAGAGCCTATGGAATTTTTTATACTGAACAGTTATGAAATTTTAAAATTTTGAGTTCGCTATGCCCAGAATTCGTTATATTAAAATATATATTATCAAGAAAAATTAAGCTGTAATAGTAGTTTGGATATGACAGCAAGCGCTTTTATAACGATTGTAAAAACATTATTGGTTTAAATAAAATTTGGTACAACACTTTTTTTAAACAATCGTCGTAAGTTGTTTACTAAATAAATTTTTAGAAAATGTTTGTTTTTTTTTATTAGATATCCAGTTATGAGCTGTTGAATCTGGATGTTTTTTAGCTATATTATTTTGTATTAATTAATTTTTTTTAAGGAAACTAAACTTTTTTCTTAACAAAATATATAATGTCTTGTTTATTTACTATTAATATAAATTTGAGTCTCAAAAACACAATTCCTTATTTATTCTAATTGATTCTTCTATTTTTTCTAGACTTTGATAGTTTTAATAATTTGAATAATGATGCAACAAAAATATTAGTATCAACTTTTATAAAAATATTATACTAATTTCTTAAATCTTATATTTAATAAGATTTTTTATGAGAACAAAATAACATTATATAATGCTATTAAGAATGGTTTTTAGAATAAATAAGCAAACTTTGCAAACTCAACAACTCTGCTATTAAAAAATTAATGATTATTAATTATTAGTGAAGCTTATTTCTTATATTACCTATCTATTCTATAGAATTTTTGCTATTAATTTTAAAAAAAATTAATTTTTTATTAACTATTTATAAATATAGTTTCTTTCTCTACAGTTATCTCGTTTATAATCATATTTTTTATATAATTATACAAAGTTTTAATACTATTTTTTATATTTAAAATACTTTTATATAATTACAAATAGTTTATAATTACTATCACACTTTTTAAAAAATTTTTATTAGTTAAAATATATATATATATATTTTACTAAGCAAATCAACTTTCAAGCATTAAGTAAAGTTGTTTAATATAACAAAGTACATATATTCTGAAATTTATATGCAATTTAAATAACTTTTTATTAACTTGTCTTTTCATTATATATTAAACAAAAAACTAATTTTTTTTATCTAAAATAAAATAAAAAGGCAAATAATAAAAGTTCACATGAATTGCATAAAATTTCAGAATATACTATATATGTTTCATTATTCTAAACTTTATCTAATAATTAAAAGTCATTGTATTTAGCAAAATTTTGACCTTTGTATATACAGTCTGCTCTCTATACAGTCATTTTCCATATAGTTACACCCTCTTTATAAGCACACTAATTTTTAGAACAAATATATATAAAACAGGAAATATAATCTAATACATATTTAATGTAAAAAGCATTGAATTAATTAATTTTATATACTTTTTTACATTGAAATAGTATTATTAGTAATATAGTATTAAATATATATTAAAATTCACTATAGTT
>CAJVPZ010003933.1:0-10477 GCA_910592135.1 Racocetra fulgida | reverse complement strand
CACCCCAAAAAATTTTATTTTTCGAGATTTTATATTATAATTTCATTTTGATCTGGATTTCATTATGATCTGCCACAATTATTTACATAATTTTTGATAATTATTAATATAAATTATTATCTTAAAAGCGATGAAAATTGCATCAGAAGAACAATCCGATATTTTAGCTGCCAATGCATGGTATGTAAAAATGTTCTTATATGATACAGAAGTAAAATGTTACTTTATATTGTCTCATATGTAAACAACAGGCATCATCGAAGTGATGCTGCATCAAGTCTAGTAGCAGTGATCTCGATTGGAGGAAGTTCTTTCGGTTTTCCACTTCTTGATCCTATAGGCGGTATATTAGTAGCAGGAATGATTCTGAAGAGTGGAATTGAAATTATGATATCATCGTTAAGAGAATTGGTTGATATGGGAGCGAAAGATGATGTCATAAAGAAAGTTGAAAAGGCTGTTTATAAGATTCAGGTTTCATTTTATTAGACATGTGATTATGCGTTATAACAGTGATATTATATTTAATTTTGATTGAATAACTTTATTTTTAGGGCATTGAACCGGGTGTTATCAACTTTCGAAGCATAAGAGGTCGTAAGTCTGGCCCATTTTATTTGATTGATATGATCCTACAGGTCGATCCAGACTTGAAAATTTCCAAAGCACGTCTTATTGAGGAGGAAATACAAAAGGAGGTTAAAAAAGAATGTAAAAGTGTCAAAGAAGTTTTAGTGAATTTAGACACAACTAATAAACGTTGTTAACACATACTGCTCGATAAGTTTGATATAATGAGTTTGCAAATTATTATTCATATGTTTATTAACTTATTAATCAGAATAGTATATTCATTTTTTTATAAGTATATTTAGATAACAAAATGATTCAATAAACATATCTTATTTTTTAACCCTCTTTATTGACGAAAGAGGCAACACGTTGACATTTGAATCTATTTTTGAATTTAAGCTATCATTTTGAACTGAAGATGATGCTTTTCTTTTGATATGCATTTGCAAATTATTAACTGGAGTAGTATTAAGCTTTTGACCATCATTATGTGTCGTTGTACTATTATTCACCGTAAATTTAATCACCAAATTTTCCGGATTAATTTTATCTTGTAACCCGGTAAAATAACGACACCAATATGAAGTTGACTCAATTGCGGTCTCTTCGGAATGGAACTCCTGAGCGAAAAGTTCTCCAAGAGCCTGAACATACGTGTGAGCACTAACAACAACACCACCAACTTCTTTCTCGAGTTCTTTCTTTATTTTCATGTTAAAACTTTGGTCAATGATGGGTATTGTTTCTATATCCTTGTTTGCCAATCCTTGATTATCATCTAAAGCAACCTCAACCCAAAAGAAGCCGGCCTGCTTTCCGCCAGCAAATTCACCCCCAATAGATATCAACTCCCAAAAGGTCTTCACTGTTAATGATGATTCCCTGGCAGTGTCCAACCATCTTGACTTTGCGTCATCTTCAAACCTAGGAATAACTTTTATTGCTTCTTCAGCATCCGGATATGGATATCCATATTGCCAGAATAAATTTTCGCGATTTTCCGCTTCACCATTCACAATATCTTTGATAAATGTACGTGCAATTTTTTCAGAAGACATTCCAGGAAAAAAAAACCACCCTCGTTCTTTTCGAGTTTTCTCTTGTGAATTACATATTGTGTTGTGTAAAAAAGTTTGTTGAAGAACATTTTTCCACCATTTTAGTAATTCAGAGTCATTTAATACGCGTTTCGTCGGATTTTTTTCTGAAAGGTGAAATAGATATTGGGGATGTGGCCGCGCAAAAATATTAAATTTGATTGTTTTACGTTTCAATAACAGTTGCCTATTAACATTAGTTTCTTCTAAGTAGAATTTCATATAGGCGGTTAACAAATTTTTGGTAGGAGTCGAAGAACAAGGTCGATACCCAGTAGTGTCTACTTTAGATATGTAGACATTAAGTAAATCTCTGTCAAAATCATGATATTCATAAATTTCTACACCGGAGACAAACACTTCTTTATCATTTGACGGAATTTTTTCCTTTACAAGTAATAGTAACTGTCTCTCAAAGAGATTAGATTTGGTGTTCGAGTCAGCGTTGGATATTTCAGGTAGAGTCAAAGATTCTTTGGGTATCAATTTAGTAGAAAGCGCGTATATAGTATAGGTGTGTACACCACCAATCGTTTTCTTTAGAGAATTTGCTAGATAATCGATCAGACGCGTCAAGTTTAAATTTGTCGGTTCTTCTGTAAATTTTAAAATAACGTTATTATATTCATTTAAGAACAGTACGAAAACAAATATATACTATTAGAAGCTATACCTGTAGCTGTACTTGTAGCTGCATTTGAAGGTTGACTTGAGTCGCTTGATGCCATGTTAACCGTATTAAGTAAAAAAAATTTCTCGTTAACTAGTACGCTTATGCTTATGTGGTTTACGGGATATACTCAGAGATGCAGTTAAATTAACCTGTATAAATCAAAATTATTATTCGGGTGGATCGACGGGTAACCCAATTTCTATACAAATTTAATGTCTTCATTTTCACAACGATGAGACTTTGAATAGATCCAGTCAGTGGCTTTCTTTTTTTTTATAAATTTTTAATAAATACTGCCCGGACTTATGCCGTTTTGTATAAGTTTATATACTAAGAATACACAATGCACATTTTTAAATAAGGGATTTATACAAAAAGGTTAGTTAATTTAAATAATTATTAATCAACCAAAAATTGTTATCTTTTTCATATAAAAATTTTGCTGAATATTTATTAACTAATAAGGACTTAACTATCCAAACTCTATTATAGATCTAATAATAGTAATGTACAAGTTACATTGACAAGTACAAATAAATATACGATGTTAGGTATTATATGACAGTATCATCGGGGTCATAGTTTTCATTTATCAATCTATATAGGTATGAAGGAGGGTGGCCTCCGCTGATATATATGAAACAACCAGGTGTTAATAGATTCGACAGTTTAAAATTCGCGTTGTGATAAATACGAACAACTTACGTATTTGTAATAAAAATGCTCACGAGTTCTGGTGAAACATAATCGTAATAAGGATTCAATAGCGTCACTTTATCTATTAAATCGCCTTTTATGTATAGAACAAATTACTTGATGAGATATATTTAACACTTAATAGTAGTTCAATTGTATATTGGGTAATGGCATTGCACATTTGGGCTTCTATCAATAGAAATAACATTTTTAAAAAATTAATGCCTTAACTTTCACTGCTCATATCTCAATGAATTTCGAAGTTATCCTCATAATTTAATAGTAAAAAGAAAGCATAATATCTAAGCTTCTTTTGACGATTAAATTATGTGGATAGCTTCGAAATTCGCCGAGATATGAACGATGAAAATTAAGGCATTAGTTTTTTTAAAAAATGACAATCTGCTTAATTTCTATTGACGGCAGCCCATTTAGCTTTCTGCCTACAAAAAAATAATTGCAGCATTGAAAGACTAAATATCGACTGTAGCTCATACTCGACTCACCTTCATTAAAGCTTAATACTGGATCAGGAGCAACAAGATCATTAAATGAATCTTCATCATAAGGATAAAGCGGCGATAATTTATAAAGGCCAGTACAAACTACTACCGGTTTGGAATGGTGTTTAGCAGCTGTAGCTACCATTTGAGCACCGCTAACAGATATCAATCCCCCATTCGCAAGTACTAAAATTAAATTCTAATCAGAATAAGTCTTAAAAAAGAAGATCAGATAAATGAATTACCTGCATGTGTGCCCATTATCACTTTATTCACTCTGGACATGACAGCAAAAATTGCTGAATCGGAGATTACAGTTGTGTCAATCCCTGCTTGTGATAGAGATAATGCCATCTCATGACCTAGATATCTGGTCGGATAGTTTCACGTAAGCAAACGTAATATTATAAACAAATAAATTTAAATATGCGTACGTTGGGAATGTTTCTGCGACTAAAACAGAAAATTTTCTTTTCTTGGCAGCAGTTTTCAAGAACATTTCCACAGTTCTTGATTTACCAACAGTCATGATAATTTCACTGAATTGTACACAAAATATTCAATAAAGATGAGCATAATAAATTGAAAACTTAATTACATCTTAAACGAATACTATTGTTCAAAATGTGTATAAATCATACTTCGAATGAATATGCTCCATGGCCTGATCTATTATGTTTACATATGTATTTTCCAATTCATTAATCATCTCTTGTATTTCTGATATAATTAATGGCTTTAAATGTATTCAACAAAAGTCAAAGATAGTTTTGACTAAGATTTAAATGACAATATAATTTGACAAATCAAAAGGATATTGGGTTGTTTTCGATCAAAATCCATAGATGTCTCTTTGGTACCAGTCGGAGGGCCATCTCCAAGTAAATTTATCATGGAAGCTGTACTGTAAAAACTATAAGTTCTTATTTTCTGAGATGATGATTTTGATTTAATTTCTTCTTCCTCCTCCTCATCATCTGTGATTGAATCTTTGTCACCATCTTCAGCAGAAGGATCATCAAAAGTGGCAACTTCTGAATTATATACATCACGTATTAATTGTAATACGCGGCGAACGATATTCCCTACGGCAAGTTCTAAAATTAAAAAATTTTAATTTTTAAAAAGTTTCATTTCTGAAACATGAAATTCAGTCTCTCACGCACCTCGTGGTTGAGCCATAACTAACTTCTTTCCTATATCTTCTTTCACAAGTTTTATCAATGTTTCAACCTGGTTCCACCGAGTAGTGGACACCACTTGTCGGAGTAGTATAGCTGTCTCAATAGAGACACACCAGGAACCGACTACTTGACTATTTTGATAGTACAAAAATTGAGAAAGGTAAGAAGGAAATATCGTAAAATACATAAATTTATTCGAAAAAGTATATACCGCCGACGAAGTCGGTTTATAAGGCTTTCTATTTGTGCATTAAGATCGCGTGGGCCTGTCATATTACGTTCGTTTGAAAGATATGATAACTTTGTGATCAACAGCAACAGCATTGAAGAAGTTCGTTTTGATTGGCTAAAATTAGGATAAATATGATTGGCGATGATCATTTATTTATACAGTCAATTGTAATTTTTAAAGTACTTTTTTAGTAAAAATCGTCACGTCATATATAAAAAATTTTTTTGGTGTAATACGTGGCAAAACAAACGTACTTTTTTATAATGAGAGATACAGTAAGATACAAAAGATCAGGAAACTAAATGAGAAGTGAATATTTTGAAGGGTCGGAAGGTGGTTCGGCAACCTAAGTGAAAATTGTGGGATTTTGTCTCAACTGGTCTTGTTTACCTTTTACAAATAAAAAATACTAATACTATTTTGAACGACTATTCTAAATCTTTTTGTTGTATTTATTTAGGTTACGGATATAGTTTATGAATGTAACGTTTATAATACGAGAAGTTGTAATAGAGGTAGTGTGTAGTGTAGAGTTGTTTGAGTACGCGTAATAATGTAATTCAACAGGGGGATTGACGTTACACGAGTATTTATATAGGATAGTAGTATAAAACCAGAATTTTCGGGTATTAGTAAACTTAAAAAAAAATAAACTAACCGTATAATATTTTACAAATTAAATAACTTCCAGCGAACGTTTTGATAAGAAAGTCAAGTTGAATCGCGTTGAATCGCGCAATAAAAGGTAGATCTACTAAGAGTTGAAGTACTGTCTACTGTATAGTAAAAGGTAATAAAAAATATATTGTACTGCTTAATTCACAAAGTTCAACGTTGTTTTTTTCTTTTTTTTTTCTTATTTATTATTAGCGCTTAGAAGTAATCGTATTAATTTGGTGTTACGAGACAATGCATTTTGGTTGGATATATATTCCTTTATGGTAATTGATAATCCTTAATTGCCTCTTTTTGGGTATTTTTGAGTGTTACAAATTTCAACCGATTGTATGAAGGTACTCTATCTCTATATATGTAATTTGCGCTGGAGAAGCTCATGTTTATAGCTGCGCAAGCTAATTGCGCTCAAAATTTTTTTCGCTTGTCGGGCAGCTGTTGTATATATAAAAAAAATCAACCAAAAATATTATATTGTGTGTTTACTAAAATGGAGAATAAGTTTAGATCTTCTGTATGTATAAAAGTTCTCCTAAATAGCTTTTGGTTTTATCCAAATAATAAACCTTATAAATTTTTGCTTTGACGATTCCTGTCTAAAATGCATGTTGACCGATTTTCTGCATAGGATCTATTCACGTCATATTTTGATGTCTAACTAAAATACCAAACTTAACCCTATCTGGCAAAAAGGAATAAATCAATAAAAAAATTTCATTGCATAATTAATATGGGTGCTTTTAGGCATCTCTGGCCAGAGATGCCTAGTTTATACATCTCTGGACTGATAGCCAATCAAAATGCTAATATATCACGTGACGCATGTTTTCGCATAGCACAACAGTTACACAAAGTACAATTCTCCCGGATCAGTCCGACAAAGCAAAACAACAAAAAACACGAAAAAAAATTAAAAAAGCGGAAAATACAAAAAACGGCTATCAAAATCTATATTGGGGCATTAAATAAAAATGTCGAGAAAACAATTTTACCTTTAATACCTTCCTTTGCCATAACCTCTACCCAAACTCTAACCCAAACCTTAACTTGATTAAAATTATTTACCCGAACATTGTTTTGACCAGAGATGCATAAGCTAAGCGTCTCTGGCCAGAGATGTCTATAATTTTCCAATTAATATACGCATTTTATTTATCACTGCTACATTTTATTTTATTAAATTTATATCTTGCCCAAAATATTATTGAACAAAACATGTGTAAGCTTCTTTCGTTTGATGATGAACCCTGATTATAATTGTATTAAATATGTCGCTTTTCTATAAATACTTATTTTTTTAATATGATTTCAACAAAGAATGCTTAAGCCAATTTGTCTATACTGCTTAATTACTAAAAAAAAAATTGCAACCATCTAACAAACAAAATTTGCTCACTTATTATACTAATTCATTATATGCTAAAAAAAAAAAAAATCCTTCAAACTTTAGGTTTTACAATTGCAAGTAAATACCTGCATCAGAGGCAAAAAATTTTTATTATAATAATAATAAAAATAACTATTATGCACTTTGTTAGAATATATTAAGTGAATTTCATTTCCTCCCAATAATCTAACTCTGAATACCAATTAGAAAAAGACTTTTCTTGTCATAATTAAATTTTTCGAATACTGTTTGCCGCATTTTGTATAATCTCCTAAAGAATCACTTAATAATTAAATAATCTCGCTATTTATGGATCTAAAAATTATATTATTGCATATTATTCCTACCCGTCGGTTCTCTTAAATATACGATTCAATACGTAACTTATACAAGAACAAAAAAATAAAATAAAAATATTTATTATTACCTATTATTTGCGTACCAAAAAATTCTGTATCGATTTTACTTTCTTTTTTTAATTGAATAATTTCTTATCTGTTGGTTATCGAAAAAAGATATAAAAGATGCCTATTTTTCAGTATTAATTAATACCGAAAGAATCAAAAAAAAAAAAAGAAATAATTGACAAATAATAATAATAATAATAATAATAATAAAACTATGACGTCTATTTTCTGCACTATATCTTATGTTAAAAACATTTCAAGTTCAAATAAGATCTGTAGCGGAAGTGCCGTATACAGGACTGGATCGAATGATTTCATTGAATACGTATTTAAAGCTTTTAGGTTCAGCAAAACAACGTTAGTAGAAGAAATCACAAAGGGCAGTATATTATTGATAATCGGTCGATTTACTTTTGTTACAAGAGAACTAAATGTAAAGACAACCAATTCGTACTAATTGACATCAGCAAAATATATAAGCGTAATCTTACGTAAGTTATTACGCCACGAAATATTCTATAAGAATTACGATCGATGCGGAATATTTTAAAATTTTTAATTACGAAATATTACGTAATAAATTTCGAAATATTTCGAAATATATTACATAAAATTTCGAAATGTTTGCATTAAATTTCGAAATATTTCACAATATATTTCGAATATTCGAAACATTTTGCACTAATTCACTAAATTTGAAATTATACAGTACATATAATATTGCAATTCGCAAAACATAAAATATTATATATAAAATTTTTTTATTAAATTTATTACATATTTATTACATATTTATTACATATTTATTACATATTTATTACATACACAGCTCTATACTATTTGTGTGCTTTAAAAAGACAAAGTCGCGCCTAATATTAGTTCGTAATTCGTGTCTAATACCAATTACCCAACGGTTCCGAATCACTATTCCCGGCACCATTTTCTGTACCCAAGCCCAGCAAAATATGAACCTACAAGAGAGAAAATGGTAGTAGAATGAAAAAATAACACAAGAAAAACAAAAGACAAAGCAACCAGAACTAGTACTTATCTAGTTCACATTCTGAATCGCCATTCCCGGCACCATTTTCTGTTCCCAAGCCAAGCAGAATACGAACCTACAAAAGAGAAAACATTAGTAAAATGAAAAGAAAAAAAAGACAAAGCAACTAAAACTGACACTTATCTTTTTATGTCAGTTCACGTTCCGAATCACCATTCCGAATCACATTCCTGATACCATTTTCTGTATCCAAACCAAGCAGAATACGAACCTACAAGAGAGAAAACATTAGTAGAATGAAAAAATAATAAGAAAAACAAAAGACAAAGCAACCAGAACTGATACTTATCTAGTTCACCATTCCTGGTGCCATTTTCTGTTCCCAAGCCAAGCGGAATACGAACTTACAAAAGAGAAAATGTTAGTAGAATGAAAAAATAACACAAGAAAAAAAAACCAATGCAGCTGACACTTGCTTTTTTATGTTACCATTCTGAATCACATTCCTGGTGCCATTTTCTGTACCCAAGCCCAGCGAAATACGAACCTACAAGAGAGAAAATGGTGGTAGTTCATGTTCCGAATCACCATTTCGAATCACATTCCCGGTGCCATTTTCTGTACCCAAGCCAAGCAGAATACGAACCTACAAGAGAGAAAATGTTAGTAGAACGAAAAAATAATACAAGTAAAAAAACCAAAGCAACTAGAACTGACACTTGCCTTTTTATGTCAGTTCACGTTCCGAATCACCATTCCGAATCATTCCCGGTGCCATTTTCTGTACCCAAACCCAGCGAAATACGAACCTACAAGAGAGGAAATGTTAGTAGAATGAAAAAAACAACACAAGAAAAAAAAAAAGACAAAGCAACTAGAACTGACACTTATCTTTTTATGTTAGTTCATGTTCTAAATCACCATTCTCAGCGCCATTTTCTGTACTCAAGGCCAGCGAAATACAAATCTACAAGAGAGAAACGTTAGTAGAATGAAAAAATAACACAAGAAAAAAAGACAGCAACTAGAACTGGCACTTATCTTTTTATGTCAGTTTACGTTTCAAATCACCATTCCAAATCACATTTCCGGTACCATTTTCTGATCCAAGCCCAGCAAAATACGAACCTACAAGAAAGAAAATGTTAGTAAAATGAAAAATAACACGAAAAAAAGACAAAGCAACTAGATCTGATGTTTTTTATACCAGCTTATATTCCAAAAAAATTCTCTAATTCGTAAAGGCGACTACTAATCCTAAATATAATTCTGAAAGGAAAAAGAAAAGTATTAATAAAAATAAATAAAATAAAATAAATAAATAAATAAAAAAAAGTCAAACGAAAGATCAAAAAATAAAAAAAAAAATTTAAAACGAAAAGATCTAAACAAAGATCTAATCTTGTAATACAGTAATATGCTAAAAAAGTTCGAGAATCAGAAACAAACAATAGATAATTAGAAACAGCGCAGTATTTAACAATAAATAATTAGAAACAGATCACAGTATTTAAAAAATTGAGCATATTTAAAAAATTGCAAGTTTTTGTTTAGTTGAGCGCAGTATGTAAAAACTTGCAAGAGTACAGTATTTTAATATTTAAAGATTTTTTTTTTACGAGATAAAAATGCTTACCATAAAAACTCGAAATAACGAGCATCTGTGCGTTATTTTGACCACCTGCGTGTTATTTTGAGTACGCCCATGGGCATTATTTTTAATCAAGTGTCTAGTTTCAAAATCTCTAAAATTTTTTCTTAATCGTTTATAAAGGCTTCCATAGTGGGGGTGTGTGTTATTTCGCGACGTGCACAGAGCGTTATTTTGAAACTATATATGTTGTTTTTAGAGATCGTGATTTTCAAATTAACGCCCATGCTCGTTATTTCAAGTTTTTACGGTAGTAAATATTATTAAATTGAACTTTTAATTTTTAATCAGTAAATCGAATATTTCATATACTGCACATATAATTTACATATTCTTATCGATGCTAGCTATAAACAATTAATGTAATAATTTACGAAATGTAAAAAGCCATAATAT
>CAJVPZ010003932.1:0-10478 GCA_910592135.1 Racocetra fulgida | reverse complement strand
CGTCTTTCGTCTTTCGCCGGGTTTAGGTTTCGTCTTTCGCCATTTGCCCAAAATGGTTTCGCCTAACAACATTAGACATAAGGTCCGAATAGGTCCCGATTTCAGTTCTCGTGAGGTTTTTGGGGGTCCTGAACATTTTTACTTAGAGTACCCGATCACGTTTGCTTAGTACATTTTTGAGATATTGAACACGGTGTTATAAATATAATTATCTTAAAATATAAAATTTTAAAGTATACGTAAATTTATCAGATTATAATGTTAAAATTAAAATTATTTATTGATTTAATAGCATTTTGATTAAACGTTACTAATTCCGAATTATATTGTATTATTGGCTTACTAATAAACTTTTCTAAAATATAGATGATATATAACAATACGCGTTTTTATATTAACATTTATTATAATATTAAAATTATATAAATCTAAATTTTATAAAGCAAACAATCGTAAAGCAAAAGTTTTAACAATTTCAATTTTGATTTAATAAGGTCAATAAAAAAAATTATGGCATCTCTATTCGAGAAATCAAGTTTTACCTACTAAAAAAAATAAAAAATATTGTTATTAGAGTAAAGCGCTATCATTAAAAAAAAAATCATAATAAATGCTTCGTTTAATAGCTTCGAAGTTACATGGTTTAAATTTAATTTCAATCGATATTGCTACAATTAAAACGGGTCCGTATTATTTCATCGACAATCACTTCACCGACAGCTCATTTAGCCGACATCACTCCGCAGATGTAAAATTTAGGATAGATTAGCGTTAGTGGAAACAAAATTCAGCAGACCGACCAAAATTTAGGGTCGGAATAGGCCCGGAGCTAGGCCGGCATTAAGCAATAATACAAGCCAACTATATTACAACAAAATTATCATCTGGGCAACTTTACTTAGTACGTGGGCTACCATTTCATTTGTAAGATTTGGGGAGAAATTTATCAATTCCGGCCTATTCCGGCCTATTCCGGCCCTAATTTTTGTCGGTCTGCTGAATTTTGGTTGCACCACTAATCTATCCTTAATCATATGAACGTTAATCAAGGCGCGTAAAACGCGAGCCTGTTACAATAGGCTACCTGCATAATCATAAGGAAATAACTTAGAGAATGGGGTGTAAACGTCCCCCATGGCTAAGTGAACGTACCCGTAGAAGTATAAATGTAGCTGTTTGGGCTACAGACTTGCATAATCGTGACGAAATAACCTGGAAAGTGGGTGCGTAAACGTAGCCATGGTCGTGTAGGCGTAGCGGTAATGTGTAAATGTAGCCGTTGGAGCGTAAACGTACCCCAAAATCTAATCTGTATTTAAAGACCAACTGTACTAAGCAATAAAGCACAACTTTCCATTCCATCATTAAATAAACAGTTCATTCCACTTTCTCCTGAATAAAAGAAAAAACTTAACTGAATATTCCTTTGTGAATTGTCTTTTGAATTCGACTTGTAACTTTAATAAACCCTTTCGAGACTCAATTCGACAGATGAAGTGACTTGTAATTTCTATTCGACTTATTAAGTGGAATCAGATATTGCCATTCACATTAGTGATTTGCGAGAATTGTGGTAGAGACGATCTGTCATTAGAATCTGTAACACATCACGTGAACTTAAAATTAACTTGACTTTTACATCATCATCCTCAATAAGATACCGATACGTATTATCAATTCATCACATCCTCTATTAATATCAAAACATTAGTTTCGTAGCGTCATTTGTTCAATTAGTCTTTTAACAATTATAAAAGACCCACTGTGTTTATCTTTATCTCTCCGTACACCGTTGAAGTTAAATTGGCCTTTCATCCATATAATTCTATCGAGCTCTCCCATCAACGGTTACACTACCTAAACATACTTGTCGTGACTTCACATGGTTATGGGTTTCAAATCCATTAAGTTTATGCACTCATTTTGCACTACACTGATGACTGGCGTATCGTATAGGCTCTTCCATCTCAACGATCACGAGACGACCACCTTAGTTTATGATTCGAACTCGATTGATCCTCTATTTATTAGTTAGATTTACACTTGAAAATCAAGTTATAAACCCCATATTGATTTTCAAGGCAAGACCCCATATTATTATCCGGTTACACACATTAGACTATTAATTTAATACGTATTATGCATGATGCAAAATCCCCAATCACATCACTAATGCAACCTGGTCATGATCCGGTAACCCATGATCATACCTCAACTCCAGCACTAGGTGTTGGTCATCGCCGTGAAATATTACAAAGCTTAAATTATTTATCTGCCGAAATACAGTATGAGGTTTACGGTAAATATTTATTGTTTCGAC
Organism: Racocetra fulgida; assembly: GCA_910592135.1. Classification (NCBI taxonomy): domain Eukaryota; kingdom Fungi; phylum Glomeromycota; class Glomeromycetes; order Diversisporales; family Gigasporaceae; genus Racocetra; species Racocetra fulgida. The sequence goes on along the minus strand of CAJVPZ010003932.1, from coordinate 8,158 downwards.
TTGACCCGGCTTATATATTATAAAGGCCGATTAATTAAATAACAATAATAAATAATAGTAATGGTATAGTTTTTATAGAAGCAATTTCTATGTACATATTGTTATTTCACAAAATTTTAATTAGAAAATTATAGGCTAAAGTATAAATTTTCCCTCTAAAACTAACTAATATAATATTAAACGGAATTAATTTTTTTTTTTATAAATTACACTATGTGCATACATTTTGTATACATTGTGAAACTAAGAAATTTTCTTGTAAAAATTTAAAAATATAGAAATACATACAGAACGTATTACAGACATTAACTAACAATTTACGTTTACATATTATTTTTCACTAACAATTTACGTATAGAAGACGTTTTCCTATGAAAAAAATTAATGAAGACACTAATGCGATTTTTTCAGTAGGAAATCCCGACCAATTACCCGAAATGTCTGAAAGAATTATATGCGAACCTAATATATGAGTTGTAGCACCAAAATAAGCGAATATAACAAAAATAATCGTAGTAGAACCACCACAACATTTACGGTACAGTGCTAATACAGCAAAAAAGATTGGAATTGAATATACAGCCCATATCCATTTACTAACAGCATATGAAGTATGTAATAAACTAAAACATAATGCAGTCAAACCTATCCACCCAGCAGCACCCAATAAACATGAAAAGGTAGCACCAATATACGCGTAAACGTAATTGCGATTTGTTTCATCACCATCACGATCACTACTTTTTAACATAGCAGCCATACCGTCGTTAAACATTTTGAAACTCCATGGAGAAAGTTGACCGATTGCTGTAACAGTAAATGGCCAATATCCTTTACATCGTACACACGTAAAAATTGTTGGACCTATTGTCAAAGCAGCTGCAATGAAAGCAATAAGTAGACCTTGAGATTCATAAGGTTTACCCCATTTCCATGGTGAAAATAGAGGAAAATTTAAATATAATAATAAACTTGAAGCAAATGATAAAATCCAACAAACAAAACCAAATGTTCCAAATGGTAATCCATAACAGACTACTTGATCTACTATCATTTGTTCATAACTACCTAATTTTGAAAAATATATTAATATTTAAAAAATTTTTGGTTATAATAACTATACAAAACTTACTAGTAGTATTATTTGACATGATTATTATTGATTATTTATTCGTTAGTTATTCGTAAGTTATTCGTTTTAATTAATCGTTAGTTTTTCTTTAGTTATTCGTTAGTTTTTCTTTAGTTATTCGTTAGTTGATTTACGAAATTCGCATTCACATAAAAATAGGGAAAAGAAGAAAAGCAAAATGACTCTATATATCAATATTTGTTGTAATTAGCTTAGCGATCCGGGTATGGCCTTCATGAATATCCATCATTGATGATTGCATTGAAGAATGTCAATTGAAAATTCAGAAAATTATTTCAAGCAAAATATCTCTGTTAATATTAAGAGAAATTAGATCGATTTGTATAACCGTATATCTATTACATATCTGTTGGTTTGATATTCAGGCTATGTGACAATGATGATCTGAATATTAACAAAATCTTGTTATAAACATGTTACCAAATCGAATTGATCAATCTATCTATGCTATTATTACACTTATTACTTTCAGAATAGTGATGCACATCATAACGATAACCAGTTTACCTTTATTTTAATATATTTATTAAAATAAATTTTTTAATTGCTAGAATCTAAAGGTTGGATAAAATCTGCTTTGCAAAGGTGTGACCCAATGATTTTCGTAATGATCGTCTAATTGACTATCTCTTAGTGGTTAGTGAAAAGACTATTTTTGTAATTACGTGATTTTACACTGTCAAATCGTAAATTTTTATCCATTTTATTCCGATATCACTATTACTGTATTAATGATATTTATATTTTTTTTCCGAGAATGTGTCCAATCATGTAGCAATTAACTAATCAAAACCTGCATTTAGTGCATTTATTCCTCACAAAATTCCGCTTTATTCAATTAACTGGCAAAAAAAAAAGAAGAAATAGTTCCATTTTATATCTTAACAGAAATATTCATACATTTTTACTATTATTGTTATCACTAGCGAAAAGTAAGATTTTCGAAATTAGGCGTATAAAATCTCCGATCATAGGGTTGTGGCTTCAAACCGATCAACATTATGAAACTTTGATCGTTACATGTGCGGCTTAGGAATCATAGGTAAAATGTTCTAATTGAGGTGGTACAAACGTAAAACGAATAATATTCGCTGAAATATTTTGCGAGGCGGTGGGATTGAGTATGATGTTAAGATCGAAGGGAAATCTTTATCCCTTAAAGTGAAGCCGTTAAATCTCCAGGAGTTTAGGCTGTGTGAATAATGGATCAATTAACAAAGCCTCTTCCCGCCTCCCATACAGATGGAAAGTTATAAAAGAGTTATAATTACACCTTTTGTAAGAACAGAACCTTCGGTTATTAATTAATCAATCAATCAACAACTTTACAAATTCTTAGTGCAATTCTTAGTACAATTATCTTGTGAAATCATTATTGTCATACCTTTTGTGTGTCAAGCACATGTTGTTTTTGTTGGTTTTGCTAACAAATTTTTTAACTCATTTCATAACACTGCACATTTCGTAACACTATATTATGTTTCTAATGATTTTTTTCCACTTAGAAAATTATAGAATCGTAGGAGGTTTCTTGAAAATAATAGAATCGTAGAAGGTTTCTTGAATATCGTAAAATTTTAAAAATGATTTATACAATAGATTTTTTCCTTTTTTAAAAGTATTACATATTTAACAAATTGGAATAAATAAATCTTGATTAAGCCAATTTTATACCGATTTTTAACATTAAGTATTGATTATTATAAATTGCCGGACTAGGCGAATACGACAATTTGGCTCAACCGACAAATGATAGACACACATCCATTTTACGGCACGTGTTCATTTACCCCGGTTTGCCAAATTACAGTTTTTGCCCAGTATGTGATCATGCATCGATTAATATCATGAAATTTGTTTTGTCGGAGTAAATGATTGGTTTACATGTGCCGCGTAGCGGCACGTTTCAGCCAATCATTTGCTTTGACAGAACAAATTTTGTCAACGCATGACTCAATATTTGGGGTAAGTAAAATTTTATTCGTTAATCATTATGCCAATCTTAACGATTTGGCATTGGGACGTGATCATTCATAGGATATGACAAATAAACATTACTACATAAATTATACATAATTATTAGTTGTCATATCGATATCCTATTATTGGTCACGCTCCAGTATCACCATTTGTGTTATCCATGATCATGATTCTCAAGTCATCATTGGCTAACTGAGTTTTAATTTGAACATGATTACTCAAAAAAAAATAACAAATCTATGATCATAAGAATTTGCTGGTTAATGTATGAATAATTACCATTTTACATCTTTTGCCCCACTGATCAAACAATAAATCATAATAAAACAAACATTCGATTAATTAATTTACACTCCGTGTTCGATTCGAGACAAAATGCTGCTCTGATACTCTCGTATCGGGCAGCTAATACACAGATGCCAGCATTGCAGATAAAGATCTTATCATATCAGACATTTGTTAAAATGCCAATCATACCTTTAATCATCATTATAGTAATGATAAAAATAAAAATTCTCATTCTTGTAAACTTAAAGGATGGTTTTTAATACACTAACTTTCCTAAATGCAACTCGTAGAAACCAAACTTTTGAGTGCTAGGGGGTTGCATTTAGGGGGTTGCATTTAGGGAGGTCTGACTGTATTATGTTATTATGTTTCCACGTTTCACTGCAAGTTTTTTTGTTACTTTATTTACGTTATTGTTTTTGTTATTAATTATATTATAATTACATCATAATTATATCATAATTACATAATAATTCTTTCCTTATTGTTATTAATTAAATAATTCATGCAAAATGATCGATTCTTTATAATAATTACTTAATTGCTTAATTAAAATTTAAGCTTAATAGAGATCAATATTTATAATAAAAATCCGATGTCCTAAAAATAGACAATTAAGAAATTCATCATAATCTATTTTTAGAATTCCGGGTTTTACATTTGGCGATATTTAATTAATTAAATTTAATGTTTCTGTATTTATAATAATTGCTTAACAGACGTTTTATTATAATTGCTTGACGTTAGTTATTTAATTTTAAGCTTAATATTTATAATAATTGCTTGACGTTAATTATTTAGTTAACTTTAAGCTTAAGATTTATAATAATTACTTATTAATTATTTAATTAAATTTAAGCTTAATATTTATAATAATCCCCCGATCACTATGTCAAGATCACGGGAGGATTAATTAATAATACCTGACCGTATGTGAATAAGCGGAAACTTCGTTTCTGCCAATTCCCAACGGATCAGGATATTATTATTACGAATACCTCCTATATAGAACTGTTGAAAATGACAATAAGCCTAAGCTTAATATTACAGACGACTTGATTGTGCCTCGATCGCAAGCATTAGAAAAATTTTCAGGCAGATTATTATACTGGAGAGCATGGTACCGGAAAACAATGTTGTGCCAAGTTGCCGCACAAAAAGTTGGACAAGGTGTTTTATATGTTAAGGTCCGTGAGAAATTAAATGATTTGGAGGATTTGTGTCATGCACTTGGTCATAGCTATTAATTTTAAGAGATGTGTTTCGTTAACGAGACAAATGACACGAAAAATTGCGGGCCCAGATTGTCGTAAGATTTTAATTCTATTTTGATTTTATTTTATTTTTTTTTTTAATTTTAATGACTTATTCTATTGAATCAGATAACATAGAACATTTTAAATTCAATGGTGAATTGGTCCTTGACATCGACAATAGTTAGGTTCACGATTTTAATAGTGAATAAATTTTGATTTTTAACGGTGGAAAATTTTATAATTTCAGTAATAGGTAAATTCATTTTTTTATTACAAGATAGATTAGTAATTTTAATTGAATATGTTTGTATTTTCAATAGTATGTAACCTTAGCAGTAAAGATCCGTAATTAAGCAAATTTATTATTCGAACTAGAGATTGGAATCGATGAGCTTCGAAAATCGTCAAAATCGTTTGGTCATAAACTCTAGATTTTCGAGCATTAATGATAAATTTTGAACCGAATATTCGATTTTCATCGAGTTTTTTTAAAAATCTCAAAACACTATCATAATTACATCACATAAAAAAAAATTAATGACAATAAATCTATCAATTGCGCTATTAATTATTTAATATACAATTTAATAAACTTGTAATTCGTTGATTCCATATATTATCATACTAAACAACTTTGGATTTTATAATGTTTTCTTCACACTTGTAATATTTCCGGCATCAGAAAATAAGCGTTCACTTTGCGTACTTATTGCAAGAACTGCAAGAAAATTTTGTGCCATTTCACTTAAAATTAAGAAATGCTGTTTTCATAAAGACTACCATACTGGATTCTTTGCTATCTTCCTTGGTTGCCAAACCCAGGACGTTTTTTAGGCACAAAACATTTCCAATTTTGTTCTTTCAGGACCATTATTAACAGCCTCCTTTATTTTGGATTTTGTTTTTTTACAAACTGAAATATTAGCATAATTAGATTCGATTTAATATAAAAAAAATTATTATTTATTATTTTAATAACTATATGTAAATACAGATATATTTAAAGCAAATCTTCTTTCTCTTGTTATTTTCCTTACTTCCTCTCTTGATTGCTCTCGCTTTGCATATGAGTAGTTAACACATAACTCACTTGTTTATTACTTTATTGATAATTATTGCGATTTAAATTTGAGTTACATGATTTAAAGTTAGGTTTGAATTTATATTCTATATGTATAATTTTCGATATTTGAATTTATATTCTATATGTATAATTTTCTATTAAATTTTATAGCGAAATTAATATTATTATAACTAATATCCAATTTTTTCAGCGTAGTATTCTTGCAAAGTGCATCCCTTAATTCTTTTCCTCCTTCTGATCCAAGATTAAAGATTCAACTTAGTCAATGTGGTGTTCTTGCAAAGTGCACCTGCTAATGCTTTCCCTCCTTCTGATCCAAGATTATTATATTGAAGATCCAAATAAGTCAGGCTAGTGTTCTTGCAAAGTGCATCTGCTAATGCTTTTCCACCTTCTGGTCCAATTTCATTCCAACCAAGTTCCAAAGCATTCAGAGTAGCGTTCTTGCAAAGTGCACCTGCTAATGCTTTTCCGACATCTGATCCAAGCTTATTAATAGTAAGATCCAAATAAGTCAGGGTAGTGTTCTCGCAAAGTGCATCTGCTAATGCTTTTCCACCTTCTGATCCAATTTCATTCAAGCCAAGATACAATTTAATCAAAGTAGCGTTCTTGCAAAGTGCACCTGCTAATGCTTTTCCTCCTTCTGATCCAAGTTTATTATTAGCAAGATTCAAAAAAGTCAATGTGGTGTTCTTGCAAAGTGTGTCTGCCAATGCTTTTCCAACATTTGACCCAATATTATCGTGATTAAGATTCAAAGTGATAAGTGTAGTGTTCTTGCAGAGTGAATCTGCTAATGCTTTTCCTTCTTTTGATTCAAGATTATTATTGGTGAGCCTCAAATGAGTCAACGTGGTGTTCTTGCATAATGCATCTGCTAATGTTTTGTTGATACAGTAGTACATCTAAATGAGAGATTTTTAAGACTCTTACACCTAAATGCGAGATATTTAAGACTTTTACTTGCTCGTAGAAACATTAAAATTAATGCGCATTCGATAGTATTTGCAAGTTCATCTTTATATGCTTCGACATTATATCCTTCATTTTCAAGCCAATTTTTGATTCCGTAAATCAAAGAAAATCTAATAGATTTAGTATAACTTTCGTAATCGAATAATGGCTTTGGATAATTTGGAAGAATAATTTTAAAGGGGGTCAATAGAGCTTGCTCTTCAGCATTTAATGCTGAAAGATATATTCTTATAAGTCTTTTGTCATTAATATAATTTGTAGGTTCATTCCATAATATTGGTATAATAATTTTACACCATTGACGGTTTACAAGAAGACATGAAAATAAATTTCTAAAATCAGTTCGAAAATTATTGAATATTTCGAAAAAACATTCGTTTGGTAACATTATCATTTGAAAAAAATTATGAATTTAGTATAACGGTAAAATCGGATTTTACTTCCGGTATACTGGTATATAAATACAACGTAAGATGTTGTGAAACGTTGGGTAGTGATGCAAAACGGCTCGATCGGCTTGTATATTAATCAATAGAGCCGATCAACAGATTTTACATCTCTGAAGCTTTAATTACGTACTGGACCTAAATTTATGTTAGCCTTTAAACTTTATGAATATTTAATCTTTGTGTTTTTAATCAATTCATTTTGTCTTCATGATTAATTGAAAGCAAAAGATTCGTACGAACCTTTGATAAGCCTAAAAAAATATATATAACTAGTGCAAGTTATTAATTCCAGGATTTTATTATTATTTGGGTAAAATAACTTGTTATGTTTAAATTATTGAAACCAATCTTTTAATATGTAACGAATTAGAACAAATTTTTTTTCAATATCGACAAATTTTATTTCTAATGTGTTTTATTGACTAGTTCTATCGGATCAGATAACTTATAGCATTTTTTTAATTCAGTAGTGAATTGGTCATGATATCGGCAATAAATAGATTCGCAATTTTAATAATGATTTTTAACGGTGGAAATATTTATAATTTCAGTAATAGACAATTATTGCGCTTTACATTTTATATTGAGTTAATCTTCTTGCAATATTTCGATATTTGAATTATTAAATTTTATAGTGAATTAATATTATTATTACTAATATCCAATTTTTTCAGCGTAGTATTCTTGCAAAGTGCACTTGCTAATGCTTTCCCTCCTTCTGATCCAAGTTTATTATATTGAAGATCCAAATAAGTCAGGGTACTGTTCTTGCAAAGTGCATCTGCTAATGCTTTTCCACCTTCCGGTCCAATTTCATTCCAGCCAAGATACAAAGTAGTCAAAGTAGCGTTCTTGCAAAGTGTACCTGCTAATGCTTTTCCTCCTTCTGATCTAAGTTTATTAGTAGTAAGATTCAAATAAGTCAAGGTAGTGTTCTTGCAAAGTGCATCTGCTAATGCTTTTCCAACAT
>CAJVPZ010003931.1:0-10479 GCA_910592135.1 Racocetra fulgida | reverse complement strand
ATTTTAGCAAAGTTTTAAATAAAAATTATTTTTTGTTATTGTAAAATAATTTTTTTAAATTGTACTAAATTTAGTACGGAGAGCTAACAGATACCCATTAATAATAAAAGTAAATTAATTATAATAACAATAATAAAAGTAAATTAATAATTATAATAATATTAATAATAAAAGCAAATTAATTAAAAAACAGATAAACACACAAATATAAGACAAATAATATTTACTCGTAAGTAAGACCTCTGCTTATCTGTCAGTACTTTCGGTACATCTTCACTTGAACTGCTGCTACTGCTACTAGACCTGCTAGTGCTTCTACTTGTGCTCCTACTAACTAACCTACCACTACCTTTACTACCTGATCTACCTTTTCTCCTACTAATCGATCTACCTCTTTTTCTTTTAACCGATTTATCTTTCATCTCACTTTCATTTTCGCTATTAGTAGCTCCTGAGCTACTAGAGCTTGAGGACGATGATGATCTTGCTCTTCCTTTTCTCTTACTAAATACTGCTGTGATTGTTTGAGCAACTGCTTACGCAATATAACTCGCTTTCACTAAATAATAGATTATTGTTGTGTTAATGATATATTAAAATTACCACCTTTTATAAACTTTACATTTTCGTTTCTTATATTTACATAACTTCTTAAGACTTTTTAGCCCCCATTTTACTGCTCTCTGGTTTTGGCAAATGCTTTTCTTTACCCATGTTTTGATAAAATTTTTTGACAAAAAATTAAAGAATATGACCATTTATATATAAATCTTACCCTCATCATCCTAATATCTATTAATTAAATTAAAAAATTACTTATTAAATAAATGATAGGTTACCTATCAGAATCCCAATATTCAAAATCCCAATACTCAAAATCCCAACACTCAAAATCCCAACATTATCAAAATTCTAACATTCAAAATCCCAATATATTAAAATCCCAACATTCAAAATCCCAATACACAAAATCTCAATACTGTCATAACTTTTGATGTACCAATCCAATTTTGATGATTTAACTACCAAAATGATCTTCTCAGAGAGATGATCATTTTGGTAGTTAAATCATCAAAATTGGATTGGTACATCAAAAGTTATGACAGTATTGGGATTTTGTGTATTGAGATTTTGAATGTTGGGATTTTAATATATTGGGATTTTGAATGTCGGGATTTTGATAATGTTGGGATTTTGAGTGTTAGGATTTTGAGTGTTGGGATTTTGAATATTGGGATTCTGATAGGTAACCAAATGATTATATTAAATTAATTACCTTTTGCATAAAAGATATTCCTTCGAACGTTGTACTCATTCATTATTAAGAAATAAAAAAATTACATTAATATCACTATAATATCATTAATTAATAACTGATTACATTAAATATAATATACCTTTAACAATTACTGAATTTGGTAGTTATGCATTTTGGCAATTTTTTAATTAATCCCTAATTACATTAAAAAATAATACCTTTTGCTTAGAAGATTGGATGAAGAACTTAACAATTACCTAATTTGGTAACAATATACTTTCAACGATTTTTCATTGTTAATATGTAGAATAAAAATTTAATTATATAAAAATTAATATCATTAATTAATCCCTAATTACATTAAAAATAATATACCTTATACTTGAAATATTTTGGAAGATATGCTTTTGAAATTATTAGTCAAATAGTAATGAACAATATCAAATTAATTATAAAATCATATAAATATTGCCATTATATCATAAATTAAATGATTGATTACATTAAAAAATAGGTAACCTTCACTTGGTGGATATGCATATAATCCCAATGATTCAAATAAAAATAATTCGTTCTAATATCATTAATTAAAATTTACTTTATTAGGAAATTAATTATATCAAAGTATACTTGGAAGATATTCAATGAACTGTCACATGATAATTAGATATTCAGCATTATTTACTTATATATAAAAAAGGAAACAATGTTGAATATCTGATAATACCTTTCACTTAGAAGATTGGATGATGATCTTAACAATTATTCAATTTGGTAACAATACACTTTCGATGATTTTTCATTGTTAAATATGTAGAATAAAAATTAAATCATATAAAAATTAATATTATTAATAAATCCCCATTATATTAAAAATGATATACTTTACACTTGAAAATATCTTGGAAGATATGCTTATGAAATTATTAGTCAAATAGTAATAAACAATATCAAATTAATTATAAAATTATATAAATATTGACATTATATTATAAATTAAATGATTGATTATATTAAAAAATAGTTAACCTTCACTTGGTGGATATGTATATAATCCCAATGATTTAAATAAAAATAATTCATTCTAATATCATTAATTAAAAATTACTTTATTAGGAAATTAATTATATCAAAGTATGCTTAGAAGATATTCAATGAACTGTCACATGATAATTAGATATTCGGCATTGTTTACTTATATATAAAAAAGGAAACAATATCAAATATCTAATAATACTTATTCATTTTGCTGCCATATAGTTAATTGTTTCAAGTGTTTTTTGAATTACCAGATCTGGTCTGACATTATATGTATGAGATATCACTATAATATATTTAGTTAGATAAATAGTTATATTAAATAATTTACATTTTTTGTTAGAAAGATATATGGAAAATTGTTTAATTATACAAGATCGAAGATTATGCTTTTCAATTCGTTCGCATAGTGTTGTGTTATTCTAAAAATCCTAAATTTTGGTTTAAAAAGATGCAGTTATTGAAGAAATCGTCTCACATAGCTAAGAATTTAACCTTATTATAGTTTTAGCATATTTGTCTTTGGCGGTATATATGAATATCGGCTTTCATAGTTAAGAATAAGATTTTCGTTATGGCTTTAACACGTTTATCTTTAACTTCTGAAGAATTTTTTTTTGGTTAGAGTGTTTCATGATAGAAGTAACAGGTCTTTCTAGAATCTGCTTATATTTTCTCTAATTTGAATACAAAATGCATTACTTTGTTAAAATTTTATATTATTTTCAACTTTTCTCTTGTTTTTCATTTGAGAAGATGTTTGATAGAAGATAAAGTCATGAATGTTTGTAGAATTCTGTGTGTATCTTCGATAGTCTTTCTGTGTTTATAATATTACTATATTAGGTATAATATTTTTTTAAGATTTAGATTTTGTATTTTTTTTAAAAAAAGTGAAGAAGTTGATGCGTTCTGGAGAAAAGAAAATTAACGCATTCTGGAAAAGAACTAACTGCGTCAATGTTTACATGTTATTTATAATACCGCTTATTAATTTTCAGAGATTGAAATCTATTGTATAGCTGTAATTTGAATTCTGATCATTGAACGAATCTATAGTATACTCTAATTTGTTTTATACATTTATAGCAAATTTTATTCAAAAAAGTATTTAAGACAGCACTTGCACCCTACTTTTTTTTGCCAAAAACATTAAAGCAGATAAAAAATATATAAAAGTAAATAAAAAATGTTATCATCCAAAGAGCATTCTAAACACAAAACAAAAAAAGTACAATGTAATTGTCCAAAATATAAAGGGAAATATGTCAATCGAAGAACACAACAAGAACATATCGCCCTAGTCGATATTGAGAAATCTACTAAAATTACTAAACAATCATATACAACTAAGCGTAAACGTGAAGAAATACCACTTTCTGAATTCACACGACATTATAGTGCAGAAAGTGATGATTTTGGAAATAATTATTCGGAAAGCAATGTTTCAGAAAATGATGAAGATGACAATGACTCACTTCCAGAATTCTCAAAGGAAAGTGAAAATTTTGGAGATGAATATTCGAATAATAATGGTTCTGAAAATGATGAAAGTGATGAACAAGATAATACTACTAGTAAAAAAGATGAAGATAGCTCTAATATAGGGACCAATAGATTAAGTTTATTTCTAGAAGATAACTTTGATGAAAAATCATCAATTTCTAAAAAATTATATAAAGGAAAATTTAAGCAGATATCATCAATTGAAGAAGAAATGAATATTGATCAACCTTTAGAAGAAACACTACCATTTGATGTATATAAGCAATCAGATGATGATGAAATTATGACAATACCCGAAGAAGAGCCAGATGATTCACCTTCCTCAAGTAGTTCTTCAAATGATTCAAATGATTCTGCAAGTGAATCTTCAACAGACTTACAAGAATATAAATCTATTAATTTTATTCTACCAGAAATTGATCCTGAAATTTTTGATCAACCATTCGATTTTGATAATAATCTAAATAATTGAATTATCTTATAGATAATGAAATATCAGCAACATTTCAATATATCTGATACTAGTATTGAAGTTTTAACAAAATTTCTTTGTTCTTTATACATTTCAAAATAAATGAAGCTGATAAATTACTGAAAACAATACATACTATAAAATCATCTTTAGATATCTTAACTAAATACAAAAAATATGTTGTGTGCCGTAAGTGTTATAAACTCTATAATTAATTAGAAATAAAAAATTATGAAGAGGATAACTAACCAGTATGTAAAATGTATGTTCATATAGAATATCCAAATCATAGATCAAAAATATAACAATCGGTATATAATGAGCTATTAGCAGAGTTAATAAATACAAAAGATGGTACTTTATTACGATCATTAAAAATTTATCTGATTGGAAGCATAAAACAACAACTTTATATGATGTATCAGCGAGAAGGCTTTGAGAAAATATTAAGGTATTCAAGTAATAGAAATGTCTCAGCGGGAATTTTTTCAGATATATATGAGAGAAATATCTGGAAAAACTTTGCAATAAATCCAGATAATCCGAGTCCATTTTTTACAAAAGACAAATTAGATACAAATATCGGTCTAGCTATTAATATCGATTGGTTTCAACCATTCGATTATACAGTACATAGTATTGGAGTAATTTACAGAGTTTTATGTAATTTATCACGTAAAGCACGATTTAAGCTGAATAATATTTTAACATTGGATATTATTCTAGGACCAAATGAACCTAGTAAGCATCAAATAAACAATTATCTAGCACCAATTGTTGATAAGCTAATTGAACTATCCTCAGCAACTTTTAAATATAAAGAAGGACGAAAGATTTATGTAGCATTAATATTATCAGCTAATGATGTTCCTGCTGCAAGAAAAATTTGCGGTCATGCAAGTCATACAATAAAATGTCATCGTTGCCCAAAGCATGCAAGATATGACTATGAAACCAAAAGAAATCATTATGGTGGTTTTAAAAATATGGATGAATAGTTTAATCTTGTAGATATATCACAAAATTTTAAAGTAGCGAATGAATAGTTATCTAGTAAAAATAAAAAAAAATGTGATGATCATGTGAAAAAACTGGAATAAGATGGTCAGAACTATATCGGCTGAAATATTTTGATCCAGCTAAATTTATGGTAGTCGATCTAATGCATTGCCTATTCTTAGGTATCGGCAAGTGAATAATGAAGCAATGTTTATTAGATAATAATAAACTTAGTAGAGACCAATTTATACTATAATAATTGAAAAGCGTATATCAAATATAAAGTTTCCATCAAAAATCAGATGTATTCCATCAAAAGTTATACACGGATCAGAAGGATTTAATCGATTTACAGCAGATCAGTAGAGGGTATTTTATCAAGTATATGCTATTCCATATATGTGGGATATGCTAGAGCTTGAAGATAAAGAAATAATTTTTAATTTTGTCTGTGCATGTAATTCATTAATAAACTGAATAGTCAAGCAAAGTGATCTAGATGATGTACATACTAGGCTAATAAACATGGCAAAGTTAATTGAGGAACATTATGATCAACATATGATAACATCAAATATTCACTTGTTTCTTTACATAAGACAATGTTATCTGGATTATAGTTCACTATATGCTTATTGGTGCTATTCTTTTGAGTGGATGAATGGTCTATTAGGAACCTACCCCACAAGTAATCAGTCTATTGAACCTGAACTTATGTGTATTCTAATGAAAAATGCGCAAGTAGAATTTAGAATAAATTCTGTTGATATGGGTAAGGCTAAATTATTATTAAATCAAGCTCTTTCTCTTTTAGATAAAAAAGTGTATGGAAGCTTAAAAATGACTGAAAACTTTGAATGTGAGGATTTGGTAGATTATCTGAAGATAGCAGATAAAATTACTAATGTTAATATAATTACTAGTACAGAAAAATATCCGGGTGAGATGATCAGAAAGATAAATGAGAATGTATATACTCCTGATGAATTTTATCAAAATTTAATAAATTATTATTCTACACTATCTGAAGAGCTTTATAGTGATCTTTATGTAATTGAGCCAATAGCAATAGAACGAGCTATTTTCCAGTTTGGAAAATTAAAAATTGGTACAGAAATATATGGATCTAAGATTGTCTCTAGATATGAAAATCGCTCATATATCAGAGCGAAGTTCATGGCTTATAGAGACAATTCTGTAGATATATATTTGGGAAAATACAATTTTTTTTTCAACATAAATATGATAATAATATATACCATCTAGCATATGTTCGATAGTATCGACCAGATAACACGCACTGTTTTTACTTATCATTAAAAGAAGATAGTCGATATGATATAGAAATTTGGCAAGAAAACTTTTATGAAAAATCAAAAGATTATATAATACCCATACAAAGAATATTAGAATGATTCATATCTTCTTCGTATAAATTTAAAAGAGGTAATAATCTAAGAAAAGTATTAATAGTAATCCAACAAATAAATGTTATAATATATAAATAGACAGATATTTTAAGGGTAGAGTGTATGTTGATCATTTATTATATGATCTCAGTGGTACAACGGGATTTTATGCATAAATTAAAATACGTCACTAGTAAAAGTTCTCAAAACCATGGTTAAATTTTACCAAAATTTTGTAACATACAAATTAAACCTTTTATTTATAGTAGTAAAACTTTCGGGGGCTATATTATTTTTAAAAAATAGACATACATATGTCGTAAAGTTCCCGGGGATTTCTCAAATTTGCCGGGGTTACACAAAAAAACATAGTAAAAATATTTCTAAAACAGGTAATTACCCAATTAGATTTGTGTTTACTATGTAATTTGTTACACAAAAAAATGTACCATCGAGATCATATGAAAAATGATCTACGTACACTCTACCCTTAAACATGCTGAAACCTCCTTTCTGCAAGCAATTACTGCTCTATTCAATAGATGTATCAATATTAACACAATTCCTAAACAATGAAAAGAAGGAAGAATCTTCACAATTTCTAAAAAACCTATTTTCGATAGCAACTTAACTAATACCAGATCTATTAGTCTTTTGGAACACATCAAAAAACTATACACCAAACTCTTAACCAATCGACTAAACTACATATTTACCAAACATGAAATCCTTTCTCCTTATAACTATATTGCACTTCCAGGAAACTGTATTGCTATTCCTATTCATATACTCAACAACATAATTGAAGAAGCCTCTTGCAATTCAAAGGAGCTTTGGTTATTATCACAAGATATAAGCAAAGCTTATGATTCTGTCAATCTGAACCTATTCAAATTGTTTCTCCAACATATTAACATGCCATCCAAACTTATCGATATACTTTTCAACCTTTTATCAAACTGACAAAACAAAGTTATCACTAATCATAGACCTACTAATCTATACTCAGTCAAAAATGGTATTGATCAGGGAGAAACTAACACACACCTTTTTTGGAGAATCTATTATGATCCTCTTATCCACAAAATCTCCTCACAATTTATAGGATATACTCTATCTACTTCATGGCAAACCAGCTTACAATCTAGAAGTAACAAACACCTTCAAGCTTCAACCTCAGTATTAGCTTATATAGTTGATACATTATAAATAGCTCAATCCAAAGAGAAAATAATTCAAATTACCCAAACTGCTTTATCCTTTTACCAAATGGCAGATATTTAAGTTAATCCAACTAAATTTATACTAGCCACCAATACAAAATCCTCTTCTATTCCTTTTATGAATTCTACAATCCACTCTATTCCAGCTAACCAACCCTTTAAGTTCTTGGGTTGTTGGTTTACTCTTAATAACAAACAATCTGAACAAGTCAAATTAATTCAAGATGAAACCTTTCAACTAATTCATATTGCTAGTATAAAGAAAATCACAGATAAGCAGATTGTCTATATTATTAATACTGTCATTATCCCTACATTAGAATATAAAATTCACAATATAGTACTTTCACATACTACATGCAATCATATTTTAGCTAAATATTTTACTATTGCTAAACACAAATCTCATCTTGCAAGATCAATATCAAACAGCACTATGTTAAACCCATATCTATACAACATTCATAATATTTAGGATATTCAACTACAACACTATATAACCAATTTTCTTCAACATATAAATAATTCTCACCTTTTAGAAACTACAACTTGCATCAGATTACAACAATTACAAAATAACTTATGGTCAACTATAAACATACTTCAGCACCCACAACTTATTATAGATGGTTCCAACAAATACACACTTAACTTTAAGATTGTTCAACTCCTTAACCACCTAAATATATCAGTCACTGCAAACTCTAATATTCAATAGCCAAATACAATCAAATACAACCTACAACCACTAGAAAAAATACATATAAACAACCTAAAATATATTGCTTTTAAATGTCAACTTAGAAAACTAAAAATACTTTATCTCAAACAATTATGTATAGTTGACAATACTACACTTCTTGAATGGAAACACCTCTCTTCCAGAATTCTGCATTTACTCAGAGAAAAAGAATCACTATGGTTTCAAACACTCGAAGATATAGTTCTTGAAAACAAACAACAACGTTTCTTATATATACAGTACCAACAACAGGGTGTCAACATCTTCGCTTACAACACCTATAATATTCCTAAGAAAGCTAAACCATGGCTACTTTCCTTTAATGAAAATGAAATCATTATAGGCAAAATTTGAACATGTCATTTAGACTCTAATACATTCTCTATTACTCACTGGCAAACAAATACCAATACAGATAACACTGAATTATATCTACTTCTACCTATAAACTGCAGCTCATGTCCTGGCTATAATTTTAATTCAAATAGAATCATCTCAGCCTGTACTATTAACATATCAGCTATCACATCCATATAATTCTTTGGTAGAATCTTCTCCAATTTACTTAAATTTAATGCCAACTACATGGACCTTATCTTCTTTACAGCTGTCAAATACCCAATACCTTCTGCCTTACCCCCTTTACTACCATCTATTCCTATTTATCACTCTGCTGCATCTGCAATTTTTTATCCTAGTGATAAAACAAACAAATTAATTGAAATTTCACTATCTAATTCAACTCAAAATATCTTTAACTTTTATACTGACAGCTCAGTTATCAATATAGATATTAACCAGTGCTCTATGGGTATAGGCTGTATTCAAATAGACAATAATAGCCAAATAATTTATAAATTCTCAGCCAAGACCCACTTATAGCCAACTTCTTACAAAGCTGAACTTCTATTTATCTTATTTGCTATTTCAACTACTCTACACAACTCCTTTATCAACATTTATACAGATTCTCAATCTATTATTACTAAATACACTAAGCTCAGCTCCTCAATAATTAATCCTAACAAACTTCTCAAATTTAATGTATGGCCTCTATGGCACATATTCCTTAATATAATTCAATCCTTCAAATTACACATTACTTTCTATTAGGTTTAGGCCCATACTGATAATACCTTTAATAATTTAGCTGATTTACTAGCTAAACAACACACTTTTCAAACATTGTTAGACTTTAACCATACTAGTATCTATAAATCATATCACATCTTGCAATGAGAAGAAGAACGGTACCCAATAGAATACTCCACCATATACTTCATTAAAACTATTTGTAAAGCCCACATTTTAGCTATATGGTTATCTCAAAAATGAAATAATGAATGGTCTTCACTTAACTAACAAATTGACTGGAGATCTACATAGCTCTACTTTAACCACAACCACAAACCTACATATAATCTTACCAACTTCAAACTCAATCAGCTCAAGCCCTTTAAAATTAAAACACTACTTAATGGGTTGCCTACATACTCATTATATCATACATTATATCCTAAAGTCTTTTACAATAATAACTGCTTCTACTGCAACTCCCTCGATTCTTCATCACACTGGCACACCTGCATTAATCCTTCTTTAATTCACCAACTAATCTTATCCACTACTACAAACTACCTTCACTCAATTGAACTTGATATATCTAATAATGAACTAGAGAACCTAATCCAAAAATTCACAAACTGAAGCATTCTATAATATAGCACTACAACCTTATTCGTATCATATAGAGCCTACTCTCAAAGGGTTAATCCTCTGATCTCTAATTCAAACTATTCAAGACTACAATATTTCTTATAAGACAGCATCAG